>JAGFZM010002649.1:4032-14755 GCA_017657215.1 Limnothrissa miodon | reverse complement strand
CCTCTACTACTACTAATGGACCAGCGCCACTGACTGGACCCCTCTCCATGGCACAGGATCATATAGGTCATTCTTAACCTTTTACACCTTGAGGCCCAACATTTCCAGGACAACCGTACCCGGGGCCCAACACATTTTTATAATGTATATTTTGATCATCATGCTTTGTTTTCAAGAATCATTCATCATTTATAACGCAAAAAAAATACATTTTACTCTTCACAAAGCAATTTTCCAGATGTTCTTGCCTCTCTCGCGACCAAAAATAAAGACAAAGTTAACCAGTGAGTCTTCCGTAGTCTGCCTGCTGCTCTCAACTAATCCTAAACTACAAAAGTGAAAACCCAACACCAGAGTACCAACTGCAATATAAGAATTATAAATTAAAGCTAGCAAAGGTCAAACCCATAAAGGAAAACGTGACAGTGAAGACTTAAAGACTAACGCAATACAAAGAACAAAGGAAACACGACGTGCCAGCGCGGCACCAAGAAGCGCACTGCGTCCAAAACGGACGGGAAGTGGGAAGAGAGAGAGAGAGCCCGGACGTCAAGCGGGGCGTCTTTATAGGAACGGTCCATCCCACAATTGGGAAACCTCCAGCGGGACGCAATGTGGACGCACGCCTGTAGGGGGACAAAAGGGAGAGAGAAACAACCGCAACAAAAATACTACCCCCACTAGCGTAACACCCCCACCCTTAAAGAAAATAAATTGAGGGTTCAATGATTAATAAATATTTACAATTATACATATTTACCAAAAAAAAAGTGAGTAAACTACTTAGCCACCAGGAACTGCTCACCCCCGCTAAGATAAAACAGAAAAACAAAAGGATTAACAGGCAGAATTTTTTTTTTTTTATCCCGCAATTTATTTACAGTAACACACACATCAATGCATCTACAACTACATTGTCGCGTCCTCGGATGTGCTTAATCTCCAAGTTATTACCTTGTAGAATTAAACTCCAGCGCATTAATCGCTGGTTACAATTACGCATGCGATCGAGAAAAACCAAGGGGTTGTGATCTGTGTAGATCACAACTGGGCACGCGGCACCCCCAACATAGATCTCAAAGTGTTGGAAGGCAAGCACAAGAGCAAGTGCTTCTTTTTCTATGGTTGAATATGCACGCTGATGACGGTTAAATCTGTGCGAAAAGAAACAAACAGGGTGCTCCAGACCATCCTTGCCCTGTTGCAAAAGAACAGTGCCTGCTCCCAAATCACTCGCGTCTACCGCGATAGAAAATGGTCGAGAAAAATCAGGAGCGGCTAATACAGGCGCAGTAGTCAGCAGTGCTTTAACAGACTTGAATGAAGCTTGACATCGTGGAGTAGGTCATTTTTGAGCTGAGCAAATCAGTGAGGGGCGAGGCAATGGCAGAGAATTTTTTGCAAAAAGACCGGTAGTAACCTACCATGCCAAGGAAGCGACGGAGTTCGCAGCGAGTAGTTGGAGGAGGGTAATTCAAAATTGCCTCAACTTAAGACTGGACAGGGCGCACCTGCCCCCGGCCAACCACTTTACCTAGGTATACGACGGAGGCCTGGCCAAACTCGCATTTAGCCAGGTTAATGGTTAAATTAGCTTCTGACAGCCTGTGAATCACAGTAGAGAGATGAGCCATATGAGAAGGCCAGGTGGCGCTATAAATCACCAGATCGTCAAGATAAGCCTCGCAGTTAGGCACGCCATCAAGAACGCCGTTGATAAGCCTTTGAAAGGTGGCGGCAGCGTTACGAAGGCCAAAGGCCATGGCAGTGTACTGCAGGAAACAATCTGGCGTCACAAAGGCCGAGATTTCTTTGGCACGAGGGGTCAGCGGGCTTCAGCAGGTCAATTTTACTGACAAATACAGCTGAGCCCAGACGGTCAACACAGTCGTCAACACGTGGTAATGGATAGCTGTCCGGTTTTGTAACTGCATTTACCCTTCTAAAATCTGTGCAAAAACGCATTGAGCCGTCACTCTTTGGAACAAGTAAACACGGCGAGCTCCAGGGACTAATACTAGGTTCTGCGATGCCATTTTTCAGCATGAATTTTACTCTGAAACAACAACCTTTTGTGCGGATTTGTGCGATAAGGATGTTGCTTGATTGGAGACGCCACCCCCACATCAATGTCATGCACAATTGCCGTTGTGCGACGAGGCACATCAGGAAACAGATCCTCATGTTGTTTAATCAAAGAGATGATGATAAATCATTACGTTCTGAGGTACATAAACTGGACAAGAATGAATTTAGGTCACTAAGAACTTCAGAATTCTTCATTCGCCCTTCAGTAACCTCAACTGATGGTGTACGACCCTCATCTTCCAACAAAGCACCCGCCACAGCACTCTGCTGAACCGACGGAGAGGCAGTATCCGCCTGTGTGGTCACCACCAGCGAAGAAACAACTTCAGCACCGCTCCTTTTGGACAGCGCCGGTTTCGTTGCGCGAACGTCGTCACTCCCAACAGGAGTTGAGTTATCTGCTCGATCACAAAACAGCTTCAAACGGTTAATATGACACATAGTGGTCTTTCTCCTTCGATCTGAAGTGGAGATAACATCATTTAGATCGTTCACTCGCCGTTCAACACGATAGGGCCCGCTGTAACGAGCTTGCAAAGCAGAGCCCATCACCGGACTCTATCACCAGGGCTGAAACTTCGAAAAACAGCCTTCCGATAAATCTCTGCTTCATTCTCTTTTGACAGAGACCCAAGTTGTCTCTAGCCAGCTGACATGCACGACTGAGCCTAGAACGCATGTTGGAAACGTAATCAGACAAGCTGACACATTCTTTAGACTCAGCGAGCCATGACTCCTTTAACAACTTTAAAGGCCCACCTACGGTATGCCCGAACACAAGTTCTGATGGGCTAAAACCCAAACTCTCCTGCACCACCTCGCGCACAGCAAAAAGAGCAAACGCTACCCCTTCATCCCAATCGCGTTGAAACTCGAGGCAGAAACACTTCAACATATTTTTCAAGGTTTGATGAAACCTTTCTAGTGCACCTTGTGTTTGCGGATGATAGGGCGTGGATGTTGAATTTCAAGCTGGCGCATAGTTTGTGCAAACACACGGGACATGAAATTGGTACCGCGATCTGTCTGAACAGTTTTTGGAAGGCCAAAAAGTGAGAAAAAACCCACCAGGGCCTTAATGATGGCAGGGGCCGTGATTTTACGAAGCGGGATTGCCTCTGGAAAACGAGTTAGGCTACACATTATAGTGAGTAACCATTGATTGCCAGACTTTGTTCGAGGCAATTGACCAACACAGTCTAAAATAACATGTTCAAATGGCTCGGATGTGACAGGAATCGGCCTTAAGGGCGCAGGCGGAATAAACCGATTAGGTTTGCCAGTATCCTGACACAAACGACATGTTCGGCAATATTTCACATCATCTTTTTTAATACCTGGCCAATAAAAGTGGCGTAGAATTCTGTCAGTGGTTTTATTTACGCCGAGATGACCCATGAAGTGATGGTCATGAGCTAAACTCAAAACTTTATCACGATAAGAGGAAATTTGAAAAAGAACTCTCCACTCGTCTTGCGCTGAGGCCATAAGAGGCCGCCACTTGCGCATTAGGACACCATCCCATATAAAATAACAGTGCGGCTGTCTCCTTCAGACTTAGCTTCTGAAAAGAGAAAAGACAGAGACGGGTCACTTTTCTGTTCCTTAATAAGCTGCTCTCTACTCGTAGATAAATTAGGAACATCAGAAGGACACGATAGTGAAAAGAAATTCTGTAATAAGTCACCATCATTGGAGAGTGAAGGTCGGGCAATAAAAGTATTGCTAAGATCAAATTGATCCTCAATTCCAGTCTGTTTAGCGCTCCTTGACATAGCGCGAGTAACGACGCAAGAGGGAAAAACCTCAGGGAATTTGACAGGTCATCAGTACATGTATTTGGTGATGCATGAGATACAATAGGGCCAGGTAAGACTTTTCCACCGCACAAATCATTACCCAGTAGCACCGCTACATTTTCAATAGGCAAAGAGGGGCGCACACCCACAGTGACATTGCCAGCAACCACGTCAGACGTTAAAGAAATCTCACGCAGAGGGACAGTAACATAACCCATTTCGAACCCCCGTACAAGAATACTATCCCCAGTAAAAGTCTTCTCGCTAAAAGGCAACACATCTTGCAAGATGAAGCTCTGTGAGGCGCCAGTATCACGCAGAATTCTTATCGGAACACACTCATTAGACTCAGTGGGGAGCAAGACAAAGCCATCCATTATAAAGCGCGCAAAACTACGATTGTCAGTAGTGATGACTTCACTGTTTAAAGACAGGTTTGAAACACACAACCCCACCTCTGACCTATAGGAAAATGGTTGATTTGCGGCCTTATTTTTACGCTTTAGTGAATAACACTCAGCCAGAACATGACCACGTTTCTTACAGTACAGGTCGGAACTACAGCGTTAGATACCGGTGAACGCTTATCTGGAGAGAGGTTAGAAGCAGGTACAGTGTCTCTAAATGTCTTGGACACATTTGGATGACTAGAAACGTTTTGAGAAAACTTAGAATTTGAAGGAATACGCTTATGTGTAAGCACATACTCGTCAGCGAGCACGGCTGCCCGAGCAGGTGTCAGGTCTTTATGCTCACTGACATGGGTAGCGACTGTTTGAGGCAGACAGTTTTTAAAGTCTTCCAGGATAATCAGATCACGAAGAGACTGAAAAGTTGTAAGTTCTTGAGAACCAAGCCATCGATCAAATAACAGTTCTTTCTCTCTTACATACTCCACATAGGAGAACGCTTCAGGCTTCGGATAACTGCGGAACTTTTGCCGATAAGCCTCCGGCACAAGAGCATAGACGCACAAAACCGCATCGTAATCTGCAGGGTCTTCGAGTGTTAACGAGGAATAAGCTTCTTGCGCTTTCCTAGAGAAAACACACTGTAACATCATGGTCCAAATTTCTTTGGGACATTTTAATGTAACGCTCTACCTTGCGGAAGTGAGAGGTAGCGGTTAAAAGTAAAACATTTTCATATTATATTCAAAAATGACCATACAAAACTAGGTTTGGTGGTAGTTCTAATATTTATGTTTAATAACCACATTACATTAACTCTGTAACATTTTAACCTGCAATTTACACTTTAAATAGCCAATATTTCATTATATGAACACTCAATGCACTTTACAGTTTACAGTCAAATTCAAATGATAAGAATTACTTTACAAGCATGTTGCATATTATCCTAAGTAAGAAAGGAGCCACAAAAGATTGGCAAAGCAGATCATCTGTACAAATCGTTGGCCTTTTGAAATAGAATTCTCTTTTGGTCTCTTTGAGCTGAACAGAACGCTGGTGAAAAACATGACATTCCAGAACCCTGAAGCTACAGTAAGATCAGACCTACTGATTGAGCTCAAGCCAGAAATGAAAGCTCTAAGCGAAAGTTCTACCAGGAAGACTCTAAGCGTTACGTCACTAATCGTTTGTCCAATCATATGAACTCACCTGCTTTATAGACCCGCCTAACAGTTTCGCTCTTGCTGTCGCAGGCTCAGTGTCCGAAATCCATTCGTCACTCTTTGCCCAAAACCAGCTATGTCTCTAAGCAAGCAGGCTCGCGTCCACTTCGACGAGGATATTATTCCTCCGTCCCCAGCAAAGCCGCTTCGGCGTAGTGCGCGCTCTAGGCAACGCTCTCCTCGGGATGGCTTTAGTGAGTTATTTCAGTCCTTAACATCCCAAGGGATCCCGGTGTCCAGTGATCTCGGAGAGGCCGACTTAGTTCAGCTGGCCGATTCTGTTTTGAGCGATCCCGGTAATCCAACAGCGTCAGCGCCTCGTCCCGCTTTCCCTCAAGACCTCGAAGTCCCCCCAAAACTCCCAAGCAAGCAAACCAGGAAGCGCGGGGCAAATGCCGCCTCTACCCAACCGGCCAAGCGCACCAGGAAGACGGTTAATCCGGCTCCTTCCCAGGATTCAGGCTCTCCCCTTCTCGACTCAGCCATCCTAAATTCACTACGCGCTATTTCCGACTCTGTCTCCGGATTATCTCACCGCATCGGAGTCATTGAAGCCGCACAAAACATTCAAAACCCTGCGCCCGCCGCGCTTTTTCCCATCTCCCCTTCCCTCCCCCTCGTGGCTGACGGGCCTTCCACCTCCTCCCAGTTCTTCCCCGGTGCCACGTCAGCATTGCCCTCAGTTGCCGGCTTCTCGACTCTCTCAGCTCCAGCCTCCGCTGCCCCTCAGCCACTTTCGGCTGCCACGTCAGCAGTGCCCTCAGTCGCAGGCTTCACTCTTCCATCAGTTCCGGCCCCTGCCGTCTCTCTGCCACTCCCAGCTGCTACGTCCGCCTTGCCCCTAGTTGCTGGCTTCCCTACTACTTCTGCCCCGGCTTCGGCAGCTCTGCCTGTTTTTAATTTAATGTCTGCTGTCCCCGCCGAACCTTTAGGGAGAAGATTCGTCCCACCAGCTGCGGCCTCAGTCTCTCAAACCCTAAGATCAAACATCATCCTAGGTAAAGACGTTAACCTGGCCGCATTGATGCTTCCCTCTCCCCCAATCGAGCGGCAATTGGTGAACTGCGGGGATGTCTCTGTCTTCCTAAAAGTGGCTGACCCGAGGCTCGCGCGGAACCTCTCTTTTGGGGAATTCGTCATCACTTTCGGGATTTACAGAGACATTCTTTGCCAGGCCTATCCGGAGCGCAGGGTGGAGATGGACTTGTACCTGGCGATGATGGCTGATTTTAATCAGCGCTACGGCGGAACACTATTTTATGAATATCATAAATCGTTTTCCGCAAAAGCTGCCATGTTCATCTCTATTTACAACACCCGGTTGGACTGGTCTATCACTGACAGCGAGCTTTTGGTTCGCCATTTCGGCGGGCACAAGGCTGCGCCATCTGCAGCTCGTTTGGCCAAACTGCTCCCTTTTGTCCTAAAACCGTGCCCGGCGGCTCTCAGTCTGCTGTCCAGGGTGCTGAAAATGTAAGCCAAAGGGCTGATAAGCATGGCCGTAACGTTTACTTGTTCAACGGCGTTCCCATTAGTAATAACCTCAATGAATCTGTCTGTACCTTTTCACAATGTCGATTTTCCCATAAGACCCCCACCCCAAATCCGTCTGGCCGCGTCGCCTGAGACCAGCACGGTGAGGAGGAGCCCAAATTCCCTCCAAAAAATTCTAACCCTTCACCCCTCTACCCCTGTTAACATCCCTGTCCTGTCTAGTTATCTGTCCTCTCATCCCGATCCCCCATTTGTCAATTTCCTCATCACGGGTCTTTCCCAAGGGTTTCGTGTGGGTGTTTTGTCACAGTTGTCTTCCACATTCGTTGCCAAGAACCTTCAATCCGCTTTGGCGGAACCGGAGGTCGTTAACGAGCTCCTGGCTAAAGAAGTCAATAAAGGATATGTGGTTGGCCCTCTCAGTAAGCCTCCTTTCCCTGTTTTCAGAGTGAACTCCTTAGGTGTTGCCACCCGTCGGTACTCTGGTAAAAAGCGCCTCATTTTCGACATGTCGTCCCCGCACTCTTCCTACATCTCGAGCGTTAACGAATGCATTCCTCTGGCCCCCTTTTCTCTTTACTACGCCTCTGTTGATAATGCTATTCAGCTCATTAAAGTCGCAGGTACGGGTGCCTGGTTAGCCAAGGCAGATATTACCGATGCCTTTAAAGTATTGCCCATTCACCCTCTCGATTGGCCGATGTTCTGCGTCAAACGGCAGGCAAAATTCTACTTCGTGGTCAGATTAACCTTCGGCTGTCGTAGCAGCCCTCATTTGTTTAATTGTTTATCGGAGGCTTTGTGTTGGATCCTACTTAACGTCTGTCGGCTTCCATTCGTTTTACATTTGTTAGACGATTTTTTGCTTATTGATTTTCCTTCGCGCTGCCAGTCCTTTATCCTGGACTCTCTAAAGCATATATTCAGTGACGTAGGCGTCCCTCTATCTGTCGAGAAAACTGTCGGACCGACTACCTCTCTGGAATTTCTTGGCATCATCCTCGATAGTGTTAAGATGCAGGCCTCTCTTCCTGCGGAGAAACTAGCTCGCATTATCTCTATCCTATCCTATCCTCTGTCATCCTCTCTAGTCACTAAACGCGAACTTCTCTCCCTTCTGTGCCATTTAAATTTTGCAATGCGTATCATCCCTCAAGGTCGCTCTTTCATTTCTCGCCTCCTCTCTATAGCCCATTCAGTCGAGAATTTATGCGATAAAGTGCGTCTTGACGTGGGTTGCAGGTCTGATATTAAATTCTGGTCGCAACTCCTTTCTAATTGGAACGGCATTTCTTTTTTCTATAACGATGCTCCCGAAACGTCGGATTCCATTAATCTGTTTACTGATGCTGCCCCCTCTGCAGGTTTTGGGGGTTATTTCATCGGGCATTGGTTCTCGGATTCGTGGCCCGAAGATTTCCCTAGCCTCGGCTCCTCCTCCATCGCAATCCACGAACTGTACCCTATTGTGGTTGCAAGTGTACTGTGGGGAGAGACCTGGTCGCGTAAACGCATTACTCTGTTCTGCGATAATGAGGCAGTAGTATACATGATTAACAAAGGCCGTTCCTCCTGCCCGCATATCATGTCTCTATTAAGACGCCTGGCATGGCAGTCCGTCATTTGTAATTTTATTTTCAGAGCAGAACATGTTCCAGGCCATTTCAATGCTATTGCTGATGCTCTTTCTCGTTTCCGATTCCAGGAATTCCGTCGCCTATGCCCTTCAGCAGACCAGGATCCATCACAATGTCCACCTCTACCTGCCCTGCTATTGGATTAGATCGCTTAGGTCATTTAATGGATTCCGTCAGATATTTTATGTCTAAAGGTCTTGCACCCTCCACTCTGAAGTCCTACACCTCTGCCTGGTCTTGGTACTGTCATTTCTGTTCTTCTCTCAACCTCCCTATTTTTCCCGTTTCTATTCCTACTATTTGTGCATTTGTTACCCATAGTTTTCAGTCACGTCATTTTAGCCTTTCTTCCATTCGAAAGATCCTAGCTGGGATCCAATTCCACGCTAGACTTCGAGACCCTGGTTTCCCTAGTCTGTTTTCATCCCCTGGTGTTCGTCTATTGCTTAAAGGGATCGCTAAGTCTACGCCAAAGTTTCCTGATAAGCGCTTGCCTATTACTCTAAACGTTTTACACAAACTGGTGTCTTCCCTTCGCACTGGGTTTTCTAATCCTTATCTAAATGTCCTTCTCGAAGCAGTTTTCCTATTGGCATTCTTTGGCTTTCTGCGTCCTGGGGAGCTTACCGCTCCATTGTAACTCTTTATACCATCTCGGGATCTGACACTCTCTGATATCTGCTTCTCTGCTTCCTTTTACACGCTCTTTCTCAAACACACTAAAACAGATAGCACTGGCACAGGCGTGCATGTCAAGATCTCTAAATTAGACGGCTTTCTCTGTCCTTTCAACGCTATGCTGAAATTCTTGAAACTTCGTTCTGTTTCCCATCCCGACTCTCCCCTCTTTATCCTCCCCAATGGGTTGCCTATGACCAAAGAGTGGTTTCGCTCGCATCTGGCCGCTGTGGTCAAGAGCTGCGGCCTTTCTCCGGTCTCTTATACCGGTCACTCCTTCCGCATCGGAGCCGCTACTGCTGCTGCAGAAAAAGGTCTGCCTGAATCGGCAATTAAACGCCTCGGCAGATGGTCATCATCTGCCTACGAGTCCTATATCAGACCGGATGAACGCCAAGTTCTCGCAGATCAAAGGATTGTCTCTATAAACTGAGGTAAATCATAACGCATCTCTGGCGGTGGTTTTCTCAGATTCGCTCCGGGTTTTCTAATAATCAATATTACACAACCTGTTCCATTCACAAGTCCTTTGTCACGTACACGTTTACGTCAATTGCTACAATGCCTGTTTTGTACGAGCCATAAACCTCGTTTTGCTAGTACCCAAGTCAAGTCCGTTATTATCAATGCTTGTCATTCTCTCATGCTCCATGCCATTATCGTTAAAATGAATGAGCTTTTTCTATGTACACGACACGAACGATTACTTTGCAAGTTCCTCGCTCATAGCCTAAATGCATAATATATAAACGCATTAATGCTCCGAGAGCTATAATTTTGTTGTCTCGTTATGTCTGAGCTCCGAGAGCTCAAATTTCGTGTGTCCTTTCATGTCTGGGCTCCGAAAGCTTAAATTTTGTTGGTCTCTTTATGTCCGAGCTCCGAGAGCTCGAATTTCGTAGGCTATGTCTTTTATGTCAGAGCTCCGAGAGCTCAGATTTTGTTTGTCTCTTCATGTCAGAGCTCCGAGAGCTCATGTTTCGTTTGAGCTCCGAGAGCTCAAATTTCGTTGTCTCTTTATGTCTGAGCCCGAGAGCTCAAATTTCGTTTGTCTTTTATGTCCGAGCTCCGAGAGCTTAAAATTCGTTTGTCTTTTATGTCTGAGCCCCGAGAGCTCAAATTACGTTCGTCTCTGTATGTCTGAGCCCCGGGAGCTCAAATTTCGTTTGTCTTCTACGTCTGAGCTCTGAGAGCTCTAATTTCGTTTGTCTTTTATGTCTGAGCTCCGAGAGCTCTAATTTCGTTTGTCTTTTATGTCTGAGCTCCGAGAGCTCAAATTTCGTTTGTCCTTAGGTCTGAGCTCCGAGAGCTCAAATTTCGTTTGTCTTTCATGTCTGAGCTCCAAGAGCTCTAATTCCGATTGTCTTTTATGTCTGAGCTCAGAGAGCTCT
>JAGFZM010002648.1:0-11220 GCA_017657215.1 Limnothrissa miodon | reverse complement strand
CAGAAAAATTAAACCAGCCTGAAACCATTTTGAGACAAAATAGATGTCGGCATAAATTGCGACATAGGCTACACAACGGCTACACAATGTGTGCACCAGTATCACGTTCAATGGTTAAAAAAATGGACGAATTTGATACAAGCAGCATGTTTTATGCAGTATTTGCGGTGCATATGGGCGCACAGTCAGAAAATATGGCGAGAATGAGAATAAGACAGGCGGACTAAAAAAAAGAAGAGTCAACCAAAGAAAGTATGATGCGTTTGCGTTTAGATTCATAGTTGGGGATGACGAGCGACTCATGTGTGTTCTGTGTCTTAGACAACTGGCAGCAGACAGTATAAGGCCTAACATTGCGCTTGGAGACTTCACACCAAAATCACGCTAATAAGCCCATCACTTTTTTTTTCAACGAAAACTCGCAGAATACCGTTAGTAGGAAAAACGAATGGTGAAAGCTGCATTAGCGAAAGATGTGCGATGTCTCCGCTCTTTGCGAGATGGGAGCTGATCATAAAGCGGGGGTGTTGATACAGGTCAGGTGGGGTGCGAAAATTCTCCTTCTGTCTAAGTGGGGAATGAATAAAAAAGTTTGAGAACCACTGGACCACAGTAGCCTATGGCTCCAGAACGGGGTTCTGTTATTGCAATGTGTAATTTTGAGTGTAAGATGTGAAATAGTACTTCAATTCAATAAAAGTCTTCACAAGGACATGCATTTTGTGCTGCTTGCGAATGAGGGATTTAGGGATATAGGTAGGCCATTTTAGTAAGCAATTGGTCGCCCATCCTCCCAGCAGATCGTTTGCACGTATAGCCTCCCCCCGATCTTTATACACAATACAAGTGAGATGGGTGCTGCTGAGAGCCTGTGGGCGTAAAACGCTCATCTGTAGGGGAAAGCGAACGATTGAACTGGGGGACGAATTAACCATTGAGATTTTCTCGTAAACCATTCACAATTCAAACATGAAATTTTGTCATCCCATACAGCTTGTAATACTAGACAGACCCAGGGAAAATCGTGTCGATGTGCAATACTGATCTGAAGTTAAACCTGGGGGCTCATTTTAAGAGCGATAATATTATCACTTTTAAACAACAGATGAATTGATGATGTAGGCCTAACATATCCTACAGTATGAAATGTCAATATTTTTTAGTCTAGGAAAAAAACGCCTTTTGCTGCGAGCAGGCACTGTCGGGATGATTGAAACACTTGTTTCAACCGTCCCCCAGTAGGTCGTGCAAGTCAAAGCAGTATGTTTTGCGGTCAGTGCATTAACATTTTAAAATAATAAGCGTTTTGCATTAACTAAAAAGTACAACTATAACCACTGCTTGAAGGGGGAAAAATAAGTGCAGAGACTCTAATTGTAAGACATTTGACATTTGTTCGGTGACATTGTGAGTCTTTTGGATGTGTTGTTTCAAAAACTATCATAATCATTCTTCCAAGCAATAACCTATGGGCATAGGCTACTTTTTCCTCATTCACAAAAACATGATACTGAAAAACCATTAAAACAACATGAACCAGACCAGCGTGATGCATCTAATCATAGGGAAACTTACAGGGCAGTAGTGCCATTGTGAACAATGCCATCATGACATTCACAGTATAAATTGTGACAGTTTGCATTGCTTCCCTTGCGATTGGTTGGGACAGTGGCTGCATATGATAGGGCACTGTCGTGTCTCGTGGGTAATGTAGTCTTTTATCGATCTAGTGAAATTGTCTATTCTCGGGCCAGTGTCGCTGTGTCGGATCAGTTTCAGCTAAGTAGGCCTACCGGAACGCAGAATAAAATGGCGCAACCCAAAAGACTAAAATACAGAAGTAAGGAACTGCGTTCTGCTGCATTCCGGCCAACAGTTGTCTTTGTAACATATTTTGTCAGTATAAAGCATGAAACCAACTAGAAATTTGAAGATATATAATCATAGGGAGTCCGGTAGTAACTCCATTATGGGAGTCCGGTAATAATTCCATTGCTCATTCGCTGTGAACATATAGCCTATTTGCCTTTTGTCTCAGTAAATTAAAATATCCACATTTGTGAGAATACAATTGGATAAAGCTGGCAAAGGTTGCAATGTGCAGTTGTTGCGAACAAAATGGGACAGGGTAAGAGTTGCTTGCCCTGCTGCCCGCCGTTGCTGTCACTCGGTATACAATTCTGCTACAACGCGCCTCTCAACAAATGAACTACATGCTCATTTAGAACTTCAAATAAAAAAAAAAAAAAAAATGCCTGTCTTACAATAAAAAATGCCACTGGCCCGGTGCAGCATTACTGAACGCAATATGAGCAGAGGGCAAACCGCATTCGGCACATATAGGCCTATTTGTCGCAGCACCATTAACTCAGCTGAAGGTGAAATTCTGCCAGAGACGTTTTTATAGGAGAAGGACTTTGATTTAACCTACAGTTAAATCCTCATTAATGGATGTAGTTTTCGGTGGATTTTGAAGAGACAAAACGAAGTTTCTTCATGTAGGCCTACTCAAACATAACAGACCAAAAGCATTAGGCCTATTGCGAAAATAGAACACAAATGAACATAGGCCTATAGGCTAACTAGTTGTATAACTAGTTCATAGAATCCAGGCTTGATTCATGGTGTTAGAGCTGGAGTCAGACCGTTTTTCATGTGTGTTTGTGGGCAAGGAACAGTCGTGTTTTCTGTGTCTCTTTAGAAATGGTGTATCGGTATTTTGTGTTAGAATTCCTAATAAAGCTGGGGATTTGCTACTTGGCGCAGGCTGATTGTTAAGCCATAGGGTCCAAAATATATGTAAAAAAATGTAAAGTAATTCTAGCATAAAAAGTTGACTATATCAGACCAAACTGCATATTGCAAAAACAGAACACGGAAGTAAACTAACGTTTCTTGCTCCGCTTAACTCTCCGAATGTTGTGCAATCATTAGAGAGGTCTTGTGCTGCCTCCTAGCGGCGGTAGCTGCAGTGACACATCTCGTAATGCCGTGACTCATGTTTTAGGTGAGTCTCGCGGCCACTCTCAATTGGGAATGACTGTAGATTTGTCAAGTGCGGGGGCTGTGTTTACCACAGCGTGGGACTGGATGAAAAATGTGTTTGGATCATTAGGGGCAACCATAATTGAATGGGTACTCAAGGTTGTATTGGGATGTGGGGGATATTTGAATACAAACATAAAAATGGCATATAGGGTTTTAATACACTAACATAATAAGTTTTAGTAGATGTTTACACACTAGCAAAATAATATGCACTCATAAGCAGAAAAGGAAGGGAGTCTCGCCTACACACACACGCACAGCTCACTCTCTACTTGGGTCAGGCTGATCCAGACACACACTCACACACACAGGAATGTGCTGTATCAGATGTCACAGTAACATCTTCCTCTCTTGTTTATAGGCCTCACTCACACACACACACAGATAAAATGACAGGCAGACTACTTTACAGCATTTTGTCTCATAAAAATATAGTTTCTGACATCTGTTATAGTTAGACTCATATAAGGAGTAACCATAATGTTCACTTGATTTATACAGATATATGTATGTGTCTGCATTACACATGTGATTGAACTGAGAGCTCTCTCTTCTCTCTCTCTCTCTCTCTGCTGAAATATGATTGGTTAAAGAAAAGATAAAGGAATAAGAAACGCCTCCCAGTAGGGGTATAAATAGTGGGGATTTTTCAGTCTAGCTCTCAGACTTCTCGAGACTTCTCAGCAACAGGTAATGATCTTGCAGTAGTGATGCGCGGGTCAGGCTTTTTTAAAACCCGCCCCAACCCGACCCATCAATAGATCCGAACCGCCCCGCCCGACCCGCAAAAAAAATGGTCGAACCGTGACCCAAATCCGACCCGACCCGATGAAAAAAAAAAAAAACGCCAGTGTGTCTACTGTCGCGGAACCTAGCTACCAGTTAAGTGGAGAGGACTAATTTGGAACAATGGTATCCAAATGACAACGATTTGCGCCTTAAAGATGATGATACAACTTCATGAAGGATTAATTAGCCTATGCATGAAACAACGCCAAAAAAACTAATGATCGATTTGTCGTTTTTATTAAAGGATTGCCAAAAATGAAACACATTTCTCCTGTAGGCCTACAAGACACAAGTGTGTATGAAAAAAAAAAGAAGTTGTTCCAAGCTGTAACATTATCATGGCATAACAAAGCCAACACAAGTTGTTCCAAGCTGTAACATTATCATGGCATAACAAAGCCAACACAAGTTGTTCCAAGCTGTAACATTATCATGGCATAACAAAGCCAACAAAGCCGTGACATTTCAACAATCTAAGTTACCAAATTGAAAATATTGGCCGACTTTATTTATGGCATCTATTTGGAAGCACTGTGAAGGAAGGTAATAGAATCCACTGGGCCAGGGTTTAGCCTATTTCGACGCGCTTCCAGCACGCCACCTGCTGAACTGAACGCGCGCTCGCTCGAAGCGCTGGATGCAGGAACGCAAAGCACCGCTCTTGCCAGCATTGAGAGGAGAGGGAAATCATGACAATGAGCCTTCCAACAGCCTTAGAAAGTCTCTAATGCAATATGCCTAATTCATTGCATTTTTACTTTTTTGACCCGACCCGAAACCACCCGCACCCACAACACTTCTACCTGTATCCGCCCGACCCGTGGGTAAACCCGCGGATATCCGCGGGTTATGGGTTGACCCGCGCAACACTATCTTGCAGGGTTTTATCTTCTAAGTGTCATGCATTGGATATCAATTTGACTGTTGGATTGTATGTCTTATGCTGACATATTGAAATAAAACTGAAATCTTTGTCACTTATGTTGATTGAACTGAAACTTCTTTGTAGTATTGTATAATATTGAAAACTAATTCTTACACTGATTTGAGTTCAAAACAGCTCTGCCGGAAGGAGAACAATTTTCTCCCACAAACTTGGTGGCCCGTACGGGGAACAGAAAGTGGACAGCGAGCTTCAGGACCGCACCTTGTTTTCGGTTTGGCCGCTCTGACTCCCGGGAAATAAAGGTAAGCGTTTGGCTTATAGCTTAAATGCTCAGAGAGGCCATCCTGTAATAAGGCGTAGTCCTGTAGTAATGTACCATTAATGCAAAAAGAACCTGTAAAGTGACATTGATTTACTGCTAAAGATCATTGGTTAAGAATATTGTTGTAAGTTATAATAAGGGGCTGGAAGCGTTGCTCGCCGAATTATTGTAAGGGTTGGTAGCTTTGCTCACCGTATTGTGATAAGTTGTTATGTGATAGCAGCTGGTAGCGTTGCTCGCTGGAATTCCGGGATCAGTTGGAGCATTTGTGCTCACTGGAACGTTACTCAGAGGCATGAGACGCCCTGAGGGTATTTAAAGAGCTCTGTTGTGTGTCTTTTTTCTTCCCTATGTACGATGGTGATGCACGGGGAGAGCCTGACCAGGGTGACAACTGCTTGAGGATCCTTCGTGTGAAAAAGACGGTGTGCATAGTCGAAGGAAACAGACGAGTGTATACATCTGGTGCGGGCGTGATCCGAGCAGTAATAGAGTGGCTGACCTCAGATGGAAAATATGAAATTGACAATAATGAAATAGTGGAATATACTGTAATAGATCATCTTGGAACGCTTGTCGAAACTGATAAGGGATTGGTTCTGAGGAAACCAAGTCCAAAACAAGCAGCTGTGATAACTGTAGAATGTGGTGTGCAAACTGATCTTGTGTCTTGTATTTTGCCAGCAATTGTGAAACCTGTGCAGCCTACTACAGTGACCCCTGCGATCATAACCCCTGAACAGCCTGTTATTTATCAGTCTTTACAGGGAAAGTCCGCAAAGCGCAGAAGGTCTGAAGGCTTTGGGTCCCAATCCCCTAGCTACTCCCCCACTATACCGACGTCACCATACGACTATTCTGTGCGTCTCCAACCCCCATCTCTTGTACCACAGACCCCTGGCCCAGTTGATACAGTCCAGGAGGAGGGTAGAATTGCAGACGAGCCTGGTGACCCAGAAGCAGAACAGGAAAGGGAAGGTGAGATAACTATAAACGATATTGGAGACCCACAGCAGGTAGCTGAGGATTGGGAGAGGGAGCAGGCAAGGCAGGAGTTTCGAGAAAAGAATAGAGGAAATGGAGAACTAAGGAGGGAGTTAGTAGAAGGTCAGGAGCAAATACAGCGGAGGGTGGACGCAGTAGGGGGTCACTTGCTGAGACTTAGTGAGAGAATTGAGGAAGGACTTGCAGAACTAAACGGGAAGGCTGATGACCACGGTCGAGGCTTAGTGAGATCAGTGGGGACAATTACAAGGGCAATCACAGGTTTGTCAGGAGCACTAGCACAGAGGGTGACACAGGAAGAGAGAGACAGGGAAGGCACTAGAAAGGCAATTGAGCAGTTGACATGGTCAGGAGCGGGCTGGTGGCCATATGAAGTCCCACGTGGGGTAACGATCACAATAATATCCTCAGAAGGAGGTTTTAGAGTGAATATTAGGAATAAAGAGGACAGTGTTGAGACAGTAAGGCGTTACGACACACCGAATGGAGAAATAGTGCTAAGAAGCACAGTAACAGAGGTGCTCAGGATAATTGAGGCCCGAGGGGAAGTTTTATTTAACCTTTTCAGCCCAAGGCAACCTAACATGCGGGGCGTGGTAATGGGCCTACTGTAAGATAACAAAAGCCTTGCCCAGGGTGACATGTTTTAAGGGATAGTTCGGTTTTTAACACATTAAGCCCCTTTCACAGGTTGTTAAAATGCAATAATGTGGTTGACATCGAAATTTTGACGATTGCTTCTGTCTCGGCTATTTGGGAAATGTAGAATCGCCTCTACCTGCCTTCAAAATGGCTAGCAATGGGCATGTGTTGTTTCTATCCTTAAAACACTGGTTTTAAAAAAGTGCTACTCACCTAGTGGTTAGTGGTGCTCAATGATGTTCCAAAACATGTATCGTAGCGAAATAAAGCTTCCGTCATGTTTTATTTGGCACTTTGTTTATATGAAGGAGCAAATATATTCCTATGGGACTTACAAAATGGCAAATAAAACATGACAGAAACTGTATTCTGCTACGATACTTGGGTTGGAACATCAGCAAATGCCACTATTCACTCCATGAGTAGCACTTTTTTAAAACCAGTGTTTTAAGGATAGAAACAACACATGCCCATTGCTAGCCATTTTAAAGGCAGGCAGAGGCGATTCTATATTTCCCAAATAGCCGAGACAGGAGCAATCATCAAGATTTTGGTGTCAACCACTTTATTTCATTTTAGACAACCTGTGAAAAGGGCTCAATGTGTTAAAAACCGAACTACCCCTTTAAGGAAATAGGGAAAGCCATATAATAAGGTACAAACACTGTAGTAGTCAGCAAACTGTATAACAAGGTATGAAAACACTGTAGTAGCCAGCAGTTGTAAACAAGTATATGTTGTAAAACTGTATTAGAAAAATAACAATAAGATATAGCACTGCAGCATTGTAATACTATGTGATGTATGACTCTTAAGACTGAATAGAAAAGGTCAGGAAATTACTGTTAGGATTGTTGCGCTTAAGTTGCCTAAGTTGTGATTTTAAAATAATAAAGAAAGTGTGTGACACTGAGTTGGAGAGGCATTGATTGAGTAATATAAAAGAGTAAGGGTAATGGTACTGGTCTGGATCTTGTCGCTGGAGGACGGAAGATTCAGAGTAGGTTTTGCAGAAGAAATCAGTGGGGAGATTGTTCCTCAAACTAGAGAATTCCCAATCTTAGCAGAGGCCCTAGAATATGCAGTAAGTGCAACAGCGTTTGGGGAGAATTGAGGGAAGAGAGGTAAAAGGAGTGGAGCAGGGGAGAAAAATAAATAAGTAAAATAAGATAAAGAGCTTCATATTTAATTGCCTCATTGCTGGTTGGGTAGTGTGTGGAATTTTGTTAGTTATTGGAATTGTTTGGAGTATATCTACACAGGGGGAGGGTAGTGTAGGAGGAAATAATCAAACCTGGGGAAACTTCAGTGGAAGTCTAGAGAACGGGACCCTGAGAGGTTTTAATTGAAGTAGGGTAAGGGGTTCAGCTGGTGAGTGAAGAGAGTTTTCATATAGTCGTTAATAAGGGCATTATGGCAGAATTCACCCCGCTCCAGCGGGTAGTGAAGGCCAACCCGTGTAGTGGCAAGACAATAGAACAAGTGTGTGGGAAATGGGCAGAAAGGACTAAAAGGGACGCCACCCCATGGCCAGCAGGAGGCAGTCTAGTGGCGCCAATGCTGGTCCAAATGGATGAAAAAATTAAAAATCATAAGAAAAAAGAGAAAAGTGAGAAGAGGAAGGGAAAAAGAGAACTGGAATAACAAGTACTCAGAGAGTTCATGAAAATTGCAGAGGAAGATGCAAGGGTTCAAATAGAGGAGGATGAGGGGAAAGAGGCCACAGCCCCGGAACTCTCAGAGAAGGGTTCAGAGGACCAGACAGGTAAAGGATGGGAAAAAAGGCCGCCACCATACACACAAAGTGAGAGACTATACCTTGAAGTTCCTGGAACCGGGCTGATGTGCCCTAGCCTGAAACCACGACCAACAATACGGTTAGGGGGAATACATGTCAAAGGGAACCCAGCAGAGCTGATAGACCTAGCCCAGTTCTTAGTAGGGGACGTTGAAGAGGAGGAAGACTCAGATAAGGAACAGGAGCTTGAGCAACTCAGGACCCAAGCCCAGAAAAGCAGGAACCAAGAAGGGGCAGCAATGGGAGGTACACCAACCATGCAAGGCCCAACATCCTGGGAGAACCGGGAAGTAGTGCTTAAGCCTTAACCACGGAGGAAGGGACCCCCACAAGGAGACCAGGGACTGATGACTCCATTAGAATTAGGAGCCACCTGGCCAGGAACAGAGACCGAGGAGGAAAGAAGAAGGAGGCAGGATGAAGAAGAAACTAGGAAATGGGAAGAAAGGCAATTTGTGCAATCCACCACCCCTCCCTGGAGTAAAGGAAGTGAACCAAGGGATGGTATGCTGGAAGGCCAGTGGGAGGAGTCACATCACGTCGCCCTGATAGAACTAGAACAGAAAGGAGAGGATATATATCGCAAAGCCCTGAAGCTGCCAAAAGCTGAACAAGCTGGGGAGAGACTGGGACAGCTACGGGAAAGGGAACTGACCCATAAGGAGGATGATCGTGACGCCTATGAAGAAAGGAAGGCAATGCAATAGAGGATAGGTCTCATACGCACTCAGATCCGGGCAAGTAAGGAGCAGCAGGAGGAGTTGAGGAAATACTGTTTAGGGACTGAAAAAGGGAAAATAATGGTGTCCCGAGATCTAGAGGATCTAAGTGACAACATACAATGGCTGGAAGAGAAGGTCGACACGCTGGAGGGAAAGTTGAAAAAGTCAGAGGAATCTGTCCTACGGGTCAGGACGGAACAAGAGGTTATGGAGAGAAAGCAGGACAGGAACACAAGGGAGATTCAGAGAAGACATCAAGAAGATATGAAACACCATAATCTCGCTTGTCAGCTAAGCCAGGGGATATATTCACTGCAGCTGGAAGGAGTGCAGACAACTCAACAAATCAGGAACCTGCAGGAGGACGTGGTAGGACTACACGCAGACCTGGACAAGATGCTCAATGCCCAAGAAACATTGAAATCAGCCCTGCAGATGCAGAAAGGGGAAGTAGAGGAGGTAGGAGAGGTCATGGCTAGAGGAATAGCAGTAACACAAAGAAGGCTGAAAAGGGAACAAGAAGAGCGGAAGAGAAGCGGTGCCAAGATGCTACAAATCATCAAGGAGGTATCGGACTTGACAATGGCCAGCGAAGAGTTGGACCAGGACAGACGGGACAGAGGAGACTCCAGGGGAAGCCGGATCCCAGGCGCGGCAGAGACCCCCTATGATGGGGTTGAAGAACCAGGCTCCGACCTACTGGAGAACCTGGATGAAGGGGTCTCATCAAATGAAGAAAATGAGTCAGAAGGAGGATCAGAAGAGGAAGAAGGCCAGGAAGAGGAATTGGAAGTAGGGGCCCAAAAGGAAGAGGCGTTCCAATGCCTGGGATGTTCTCGCCTATTCAAATCAATGAGGGGACTGCGGAGCCACCAGGGTTGGAATAGGGAATGCAAAGAGAAAGGGGGGCAGAAAATACGGGGATCAATGTGTCCCATCATGATTCCCCCAGCCATGATTGTGGCAGGACTGTGGAGCATCAACAAGGTGAAGAAAGGGGTCGAGAAAGGCATGAATGAAATGCGGAAAGGAATGCGGAAAGGCCTTAGCGAAATTGAAAGCGGGGTACAGAAGAGTTTGAAGGAGACCAAGAAAGACTTGAAAAAGGAACAAAAGGAAATGGAAAAGCGGAGAAAAGACAGACAAAAGGAAAGAATTGACGAGGAATCAGAGGATGAGGCACAAGTTATGGCCCCACTGATTGTGAAAGGATAGTCCGCCCACTACCAACCATGGACGCATACGGATGTGGAAGGCCTGATAGGACGTCTACCTATTCTACACCAGGGTGCCAGACCTTGGATCAATCAGTTCGAAATGGAGACAGTAGGGAAGACTCTAGCATTAGGAGACATAAAATATATACTCAGTAAAACCCTGGGTAAGGCGGAAGCAGAGTCAGCTCTGGACCATGTTGGGATGGCCCACATCATGAATGACCCAGGAAAGGATAGCAAGCCATTTGACCCCAGAAGACGAGAGGTGTGGAGTGCATTGAGAAAACATTATCCTAACCAGCTGACCCCAGGAGAGCTATTCATTGAAAAATTTAAAGATAGTGAAAGTCCAGTAGCATTTGTAGAGAAGGCGGCCCAATTATGGAGAGCAAGGATGGAGACAGATCCGGACTCCTCTAGCGCACTAAGGATGCAGTTTAGGGAGGCAGTAATGAACGCACTCCCAAAGGAGGTGAAGGCGCAGTTAAGAAATGAATGGAGACTGGGACTTATGACAAAAGACGAATTCAGACAAGCTGTGGCACACTATGTGGGACAATATAGACAGGACAAGGAGGAGAAGAAAAATCAAGCAGAAGAAGCCTCAAGAAAATTGGTCCAGATACAGATACAGGAGAGCAAGGGCTCAAAGAAGGCTGCAGTCCAGGCTCCGGTTGTGCCACCCCCAGCAGGACAACAACCTCAACATGCGCCACATCAAGGGCAGCAAGGGGCACCATTCCTGCCACCACAGTTTCAGATGGTCCAGATACCTCAGAATGGACCTATGC
>JAGFZM010002646.1:0-11822 GCA_017657215.1 Limnothrissa miodon | reverse complement strand
CACACACACACACACACACACACACACACACACACACAGAGGAACAAAGTCACAAAGTCACAGCAACTTTCGCAGCCATTTCTGACAGACAGAGACGGCTCCACTGCCAGCCAGGCTGCCAGTCGGCCATCTTGGCTCCTGCTGCACCCCAGCTGCCTAGCCATATCCTGCCCATTAGCTGCAGTTGCAGTCAGAGACACACACAGCCTTGCCACCCAGCTGTTACTGGGAATGAGACTCGGCTCACTTTTATATTAGAGACTCTAATGCATGGCCCCTTGCTAAGCGCAACATCTGTTTCCAGATCAGCTGCTGTGATGGAGCTTGGCTAAGCTGTAAAAAAAGACAAAATGTAAAAAATAAAAAGTGAAGCTTGCTTGAAAACTGGTGTGAAGTAATACCTCAAAGGAGTTGAGTGAACAATTAGTCTTTTTTTGAGTTATGGTACAGTACACTAGCCTGGCTTCCGCGACAAAGCTCATAGGAGCTTAGTCTGGCCATCCTACATTACTAACCGTCTTCTGGGAGGCGGACTTAACCTGTCTGGCATCCATAAGATGCCTCTGTATACTACTTGACGAATCTACAACCAATCAGACCACTCATTCCGATGACGTATGCGTAAGCTCGTTTGTCATTGGTCCCACTGATTCTGGAAAAATAATTCCTAAATCGGCACAATGGCCATACTGACTTGCTCGCGAAATTGAATGTAGCGTCACAGGAAGTATGGGCGGGCCCATGCTAACAGTATATGTAACTTAAAAGAGACTCATTCACGTTTAAAGCAACAAGTTTTCACCAATTTTTCAAGTAAGCTTTACTGTTTACCTTTTTCCTACACTTAAGGGTAACTTCAAAAAACCTGGTTAAATTCAATCAGACTAGATATATTCCTTGAGTCATTTACTGAGGTACCAATTTTTCAAGTAAGCTTTACTTTCACCTTCAAAGACCCCATTTGTTTTTAATCAGACACTATTGATGCTTCCTTAAGTCATTTGAGGCATGTGTGGATTGTCATAGATTTTCTGTCATCTTTCCTTATTCGTTTAAACAGCATACATAACATGATGAGTTATCTCCTGTACACCATCAGTATCCAGAACATCCACCCACACATCCACCCTCCATCTAACAAATAGAGAGAGAGAGAGAGAAATAGAGAGAGAGAGAGAGAGAGAGAGAGAGAGAGAGAGAGTATATTCAGTCCTGATTCAACTTCCCACCTTCCCTCTGAAATGAAAACCTCCACAAGATTTGTTGAGCCACATCCCAGAGCTATGCTCTTTTTTGTTATCCAAATGGCCATCTTAGCCATTCCCATCAAGAAATTTACTAAGAACCAATTTCCTTTTCTTTTTAAAGGTGCTCTATGAGATGTTGCAGGATTATAGTGCGATTTTTATTTTTTATCTCAAATCGCAGGCATCTCACCTTGATTGGTTAGCTTTCTGCCCCCTGAATACACTATGAAACCCCCCGGTCTCGAACGACAAGACAGGGGTTGTAATACTCCAAAAGAACACTCAAACAAACCTAAACACAACAAACATGACCAATCGACAATAAATATGGTAGAGGACGCGCATTAACTCCCACCCCATCTTTTTGTCGTTGTTGTTTGTTATGTTTACGTTCAGATCCCCCTATCACTAGCATTTGTTTGAAAACACCACTCAAGTTTGAGTATTACAGCACCTGTTTTGTCGTTCGAGACCGAAACCAAAGAGAGAGTCTGAAAAGAAATGAGAAGGAAAATGAGAGATAGAGAGACAGGCACCAAGAGAAGGGGTAAAAGACCTGGAAGAGAGAGAGAGAGTAGAGAAAATGAAAATGAAATGTAAAAGAGTAGAGAGAATGAAAAAGAGGAGGGGCCACACAGCGCTTGAGTCCATAAAAGAACTAACATAATCTTTTTGCAACACCCTCACCCCTTAAATGGAAGTCCTGAAGCCCGCTCACATCCACCCTTTTCTACGACCCTCACCCTTCAAATGGCAGACCTAAAGCCCGCTAACATCCACCGTTCGCTACACCCTCTGGAGTTGGAGTCATGGGGTGAGCGTGGCCTTAACAAGGTAGATCGCTATCGATTGAGCACGCTCACACAGCAGCAGCTTGCCAAAGCCCACTGACCCGTAACCCTCACAGCCATTGGCCCTACAGGCCTACACTACATACAGTACAGCTCTGTGTGGGAGACTGCCTGTGGGCTTCAGCTCACATCATTGGCCCTGTCACAGTCTGCTGTACCGCTGGGATCATGATAGAGAATTAGCATACAGCAGCTATACATTAAGTTGGACTCATTCAACACCTATACATTAAGGACATCTCATACATTAATTACCCATGGACTGGTCCATACATCCAACAATCAGGACTTATACCGTATCCATACATTAAGCTGGACTCCAAAAATTATTCATACATTAAGTTGGACTTCCAGTATACAGTACCCATTCTGTACATTAAGCTGGACTCCATGTACAGTATTAAGGTAGAACATTCATTATAGTTTTTCTCAAGTAACATTCAACCCGTCATTATCTTAACAACCAACCTGTGTGGTACCTATACTAGGGCTGCAATTGATTAATTATCTTAACAAACAACAAGAGCAGTACTTCTTCTACTGGGGCTGTATTGGATGACTCATTCATTTCTTTTAAAGCTTGTGGTGCGCACATCCAAAAACAGTTCTGATGAAGATCCAAAGGGATCGAAACGTTGCCCGTTTTTTTAACATCAAAGAAAATAAACATTTTTGGATCCATAACAGCTTGTAGAACATTTCGCTTCCACCAATTAATTTGTTTTCACATATTGGCCAGTGGACGTTTTCTCTTAAGTCTGTTTATAAGTTAGTCTATAAAGGAAAGCCATTGGCTATGGCAATGAACACACACTCAAAAGTGTGAAGGAGCTATGGTGTGAGAGTGAATGCTGCCTGTCATTTTTGAATTGAAGCTATTACCAGTGGGGGCCACACACATACACACACACACATACACACACACACACACACACACACACACACACACAAACAGAAGGCTGAAGCACCTGTGATGTAAGAATGAATGCCGCCTGTCATTTCTGCAAAGACGCTACTGTATTACTATAGTGGAGCTGCATCATCAGAGAGAATGATTGGCATCGGTGTGTGTGTGTGTGTGTGTGTGTGTGTGTGTGTGTGTGTTTGCATGTGTGTGTGTGTGTGTGTGCGTATGCACCAAGGTTCTGATCACTCATAGCAGGTGTTTGGACTCTGTGTGGCAGAATAGGCAGCACACAGACTGAGGCCCAGACAGACAGTCAGAGATGTGATTGTTATTCTGACTGTGTGACTGTGATTGTCAGTCTCTCAAACATGCAGAGAGAATGAGAGAAACAGAGAGAGAGAAAGTGAGAGAGAGAGAATGAGAGAGAGAGGGAGAAAGTGAGAAAGAAAAAGAGAGAGAGAGAGAGAGAGAGATTGTGTGAGAGAGACTGCGAGGCTCAGAGTGTGTGTGTGTTAGAGAGAGAGTGAGAGAGAGAGAGAGAGAGAGGGAGAGATGTGATCATATAATCACTGTCTGACGTCGACATGGAGCTGCTCTGTGTCTCCCTGTGTGGCACTGTTCCACTGCTCGGAACTCTCCAGAACCTTGGCATGGTGCTCTCCCCTGATGCCCGATGACAGACAGGCATGCAGATGGCATCAAAAGAACATTAGTGTGTGTGTGTGTGTGTGTGTGTGTGTTTGGGCAAAGGCTTCATCAGTCTCTGATGCTAAATATAGCCATGCTGTGTTTGTGTGTTAATAGCACTGGATGCAAACAGAAGCACCCAGGAGAATGCTGACACAGTAAACAGCCATAAACTACATACTTGGCCTAAAGACCCTTCAAACTAGAAAAACAACTCAATTTTTGTTCTGTCTCAAGCTATGTTGACTACGGTACTGGTACACTAGACAATGTTTTTGGCTTAATTTACCAGCATGTACTGTAGTTACGTTGGTCTTTGCTTAATTTACCAGCTACAAAATCTCATTAGCCTCATCTGGGCTATTACCATAGTTTCCACGGTAACTACACCTGCAGGATCTACTGTAAAACACCTGGTGGGCAGGTAACAAAACTGAAGCTGAATAAAATCCATCAAAATACGTTCTGCCCAGTACTGCACACAAACCGCTCCATTGGGCCAACACTCAGCAGAGGACAGAGGCGTGAATCTACACACACACACACACTGCATAAAGCTACCCGAAAGCAACAAGACCATATGTAGGGGAAGGAGGGCCTGTGTGTGTTGTGTGGAGGTGTTGCTCATGCATCTGCTTCTCTGTGTGTGTGTGTGTGTGTGTGTGTGTGTGCTTGTGATTGTGTGTGAGAGAGAGAGATAGAAAGAAAAACTGAAAAAAGAATCCACCAACTTTATCTTGTGGTGCTAGCACTGTTGCCATAGCGATGCGGCTCCACATTCCATCTCACCTGCTGCTTTCATCAATTCACACTTTGTGTGGTCTTTCTTCCTCTCCCTCGTCTCCGCACTCTTCTTCGATTCTCTTGCTCTTTTTTTCTCCCTCTCTCTCTCTTTCACTCCGTCTTCTTCATCGTTGCCCTTTCCTCCTCCCTAGTTCTCTCTCTCCTTCTATTATATCCTCTCTCCCTCCCTCCCTCTGTGTTTGACCCAAGACCCATTATCTATCCTCCAACCAACAATGCAGTACCTTTCCACTCCAACTAATCCATCCTCCCTCCCCCACTCTCCCTCTCTCTCTATCTGACTGATCCGAGCTGGCTGTAGTCATTACTCAGTACCCAGTGGCTTGCAGTCAGGTGGGATACTGACTCCATCTAGTAACTTCACAGGTGCTTTGAGATCAGAGGGAGTCAGTGTGAATGCCTGACCAATGCACAGCCATTCTGTCAGATCACTTTCCTCCTATGTCCATTCACCCAGTTCTAGCTGAAGACACCCAGCCCTAGTGTACACCAAGTTATAGTGGACACACTAGCCCTTACAGTGGACATCCAGTCCTGATGGACACCCAGCCCTTACAGTGCACATCTAGTCCTTACAGCGGATGTGTATTAACTACAGTAGTGGACACACCAGCCTAGACACCAGCAGTGGACAACTTTTCCCTACAGTGGACATCGCCTAGATGCCTAGAACACACTAGCTCTTACAGTGGGACATCTATCCTTAGTAGAAACCCAGTCCTACACTACAGTGGACACCCAGTCCTAGTGGAAACCCAGCCCTTACAGTGGACACCCAGTTCTAGTAGGCACACCAGCCCTTACAGTGGGCAGCCATCATTAGTGGACACCCATTGCTAGCCCAGTGGACACCCAGCAGGCTTGGTTTTATTTTTGCAAAGCCAAGGAGTGTAAATCCTCCTCTTCTCCTCTCCTCCCCTTTACTGCATCCCCCATCACCACCCCTCTGACTCTGTGACTTTGAGCAGCTGATGGCTGAGCTGCAGCTGTAATTCATTCTTTTCTGAGAGCTGAGAGCTGCACTCTGGGACTCATCAAACCTCTAGGTGAACAGGCCAACCTGAATGGGCCCCTTGGGAGAGGGAGTGAGAGAGCGGAGAGGGAGAGAGAGAGAGACACAGAGAGGGAGAGTGGTAGAGAGAAAAAAAGAAATAAAGGAATAAAGAAATATATTTCTATATAAAGACAGAGGGAGACAGAGAGAAGAGTACATTTGAAAAGAGAGAGAGAGAGATGGGAAGACTAATGAAAGGAACAGGAAAAGGGACGCAAGGGAGAGAAATCTGTGTGTGTGTGTGTGTGTGTGTGTGTGTCTGATGTGTATGTGTGTAATCTCTGATCTGAGAGCACACAGTCGAGGAGGCGTGCAAATGAGCTGGACAGCCAGTAGGAAAGGGATTAAAAGAGGGACCAGTGAATGTCTGTCTCTCTCTCTCTGTCTCTCTCTCTCTTTTTATATATATTTCTTTATTTCTTTCTCTGTCTCCTTACCGCTCTCTCTACCTCCCCCTCTCTCTTGTCTGGAGCTTTCTAAGCACCTCGGACAACAATGACTAAACCCTCCATCCCTATATCCTTCCATCCCCTCCATCCTTTCAGCCAGACATGGCCGCTAGGCCCCAGACGACCTGTTAATAGCCACCAAGGACAGCCCAAAACAGAACATCTTTAAACGGCCCGTCTTTAAGACGACAGGCGTTTTTGAGACCAGTTTTTCTCCGTCCATCTGTCTAGTACACCTCTTATTGCCAGACAGCATAAAGAGAGAGAGAGAGAGAGAGAGAGAGAGAGAGAGATAGTGAGACATTTACAAACCTACTGTAACTGCTCTCATGCAGCCAAGAAAAAGAGAGGAGGATGTTTACAAACCTAGCATAACTGCTCCAATGCTGCCATTCTTTATCTGCCAAACTTTATCATCTTCTCTGTTGCTGTTCCTATAATTCAGCCTTCTCTCAAAATGAAGCTTATAAATACATTCACTGCAGCTTCTCGGTGTGTTTGGTGTGATGAACCGAGCACATCTCCTCCTCCTCCAGCCGGTGTGCGTGTCCCTAAGTAGCTTATCTGATTAAATTGGCACTGAGTTCGGGGTAGAGGGAGCACCAAGCAACTCATTAAAAGCAGATTTCATGCAGCTAGTGACTATGAAGGGACTACAGCGCCGTCACTAGACAGTAATCCACCCCCACCAACCATCCACCCACCCACCCTGCACAGACTCAAGTGAGCATCAAGGGAGGGAGGCGCTAGCTAAATCCTCCTCAGGTTTACAGTGCAACAGGAAATACATTACAAACCCACGCAGATACCACTGTTTATGGTTTATAAGCTCATGGTGGATATTACCAAAGCCATCTTCAAGATTCACAAGATATACCAAACACACACAGAGATGGATGCTATATAGCCTCCTATGGCTAAGGAAGAAATAAATAATCTCTTGTGGGAGGGGCTAAGGTATAAATCTGTAGTCTCTTGTGGGAGGAGCTAAAATAGAAATCTGTCATCTATTGTGGGAAGGGCTAAGGTAAAAATCCATTGACTTGAGACGTTCTATAGTCTCTTGTGGGAGGGGCTAATGTACAAATCTATAGTACTGTGGGAGGGGCTAAAGTATAAATCTATATTGTGAGAGGGGCAAAGTTATCAGTCTATAATCTCTTGTGGGAGGGGCAAGGGTAGAAATCTATACTTTGGCCATAAAGGTAAATAATGTATGCTGCTGTTGCAGACTCTCTAAAGAATCTCTAAAGAATATTCTTTAAGGTCTGTGGTTTGCTCTATGAGAGTGCACTACTATCTAGCAACAGGCTTAAGGCAGAATGCAAACATTCAGACGCATTCCAGAGCTAATCCTAAATGGGTTTATGTGTGCACACTGGGATGGGTTCCAAATTCCCTTTGAGCAGGTAAACTAAAAGAGGCTTTAAATGTAGATCTCGATTTCCCTCAGACAAACACAGGTGCATTCATGAAAACACACACACACACACACACACACACAAACACACACACAGTACAATTCAAACACCACTCCTGGGCAGAGTTCAGCATACAAACAACCATAAGATGGGTTTCGACTTGTTAATGGTAAGTTATGCAAATAAGAAAATCCTCACCTGGAATTTGACTCTGATCTTAATGTGAATAAATATGATTCGTTTGAGGCAGTTAGACTAACTCTTGATGAGCATGTGGCATTGAGAGATTAAAGACAGAAATGGTTCACTTAATTCACATACATTCACATTTCATTCATTTCTATTCATACATGTTGTTCTGGCAACATTAAGTTCTTATGCCACAGCTAGTTGAGATATGTCTCTTGATTTTTAATTCACATTACACAGTGGATTCAAATAAATAGAAACTATAGTTAAAATCTGGTGTATATAGGTGCTACGACATCCCTTGGATAGAACACACTAGGGGCATTAACAGGCAGTAGTGTAGGTAGGCACTACCATCATCCTTCAATGAATTCACTGGCGTTCTCTAAAGTGAGTGGTGCTAACTCAACCCTTGCAATGCAGCCTAGCAGTCAGCAGTTTAGCGGTTAGCAACCATAGCGGTCAGCAGCCTAGTGACAATAGCCTAGCTGTTAGCAGGCTAGCAGTCAGTAGACTAGTAGTCAGCTAACCGCTAGTGACAATAGCCTAGCGGTTAGCAGCATAGCAGTTAGCAGCCTACATTCAGCAGCCTAGTGGTTAGAAGTGGTGGCCGCTAAGCCTCCTCCTGCCCAGTGGGTTGACAGTATGTGTGCACACAGATAAACTCCAGGCTGTATGGAGCGCGGCTCTAAGTGAACGCTCACAGCAGTGGAAATAGATTGTGACTGGCGGCCTCTTGGAGCTGGCGTGTGAGAAGCAGAGGTGAGACGGGCACTGAGCCGGAGGCGAGAAAGAGAGTGGGATTGATCAGAGCACTCGGGGGCCTGGAGAGGGTTTCAACATGTCGATGCACCCCTCCTCCTGTGGGTTGGGACTTGTCCAGAGTCCGCGGCAACTCGCAATTTGCTGTCAGATGTCTGTCTGAGAGTGTCAGTGTGTGTGTGTATGCCTGCAACACATTTGTGTGTGTGAGTGTGTGTGTGTGTGTGTGTGTGTGTGTGTGTGTGTGTGGAGGGGGGTGGGTGGGAGGGGGGTTGGGCTTTTATGTATGCATCTCCATCTCTTTGTGTGTGTGTCTTTGTATGTGTGTGTGTGTTTGAGTGTCTATGTGTGTGTGTGTGTGTGTGTGTGTGTGTGTGTGTGTGTGTATGTGTGTGTGTGTGAGTGAGAGTGTGTCGAGAATGTGCAAATGTAATCAAAGATCATCTTATCTCCACTGGCTGTCAGGCCTGGCTGTGAGACGTAAACAGGGTCTGGGAGATACCGTGAGAGGTGTTCTGGAACTGGCTCCCCTCCCTGGGTGACTCAGACAGCTTATGTTCCAGGAGACCAGTGCTCTGACAGACAGCTCATCTCCTCTGCATGGAAATGCCCAACCGTCTGCCTGCCTGCCCGCCTGCCTGCCTGCCTGCGTCTGTCTGTCTGTCTTTCTGCCTGTCTGTGTATCTATCTGTCAGTTTTCCTGCCAGCCTGTCTGCCTGTCTGTCTGTCTGTTTGTTGAGTTTGTCTCTCTGCCTGTATATTTGTCTGTCTACCTGTCTGTCTAACTGCCTGTTGGTTTGTCTGCCTGTCTGTAATTGTCTGTCTGCCGGCCTGTCAATCTGTTAGGCCACTTGGTCAACAGGCTACCAGAGACAGATAGTTTTGCTTGTGTGAAGTCTAACGAGTATGTAGAGATAAGAGGGTAAGAGAGAGAACCAGGAAGCACCATCCCTTTGTTTTTGTTGGATCCGTTGTCATGGTTCCTGAGCGTCAGTAAGCACACAATAATGCTGATAATGATAACACACTCACTGGCCGCTTGGTAATCACACAGTTTATCGTCTGGTCATTTTCTCCTGCACACAAACAACAGTGTCTGCCCATAAAACCAGTGGCACAGGAGAACTGTAATTGAAGTGGGGGCGCAAACACAGCGGGCAGTGAGCCAATCGCGTAGAGTTCAGACCTCCGGTGATGCCCATGATGCCCGCTGTTGACAGAACATCACCCACCGTCATAGTGATGATAGACATCACTGGGTAAGTTAATACCACTGTATCAATATCTTAAGGGCTCCACAGACAGTAATGGCAAAAGGAGATACCAGCTACTTTCTCTGCATATAGGTGTGTTTGTGTTTTTTAAAAAGATATAGGCTACTCTACTCTCCTCTGTCCAAGCCACACCATGAATAATGTAGGTTTTTATAGTCCACAACCTAACCATATCTATACATTGGCCTACAGTATATGCAGAATGCATCTATATCAAATCAGTCTATATATCACATGGACTGAACTGTGAAACTGTTAAAATGTAAACTGTCGTTACTTTGAGCCAGGCACTTAACCGTTGCTCTCAGGGACACTGGCCCTGAAGTAATTGATAGTTGACAAAATATAAGTCACTTTGGATAAAGGCGACTGCTAAATGCATAAATGTAAATGTAATGTGCTCAGCTGCCTTTAGAACAGGCAGGATGCGATACGGTGTCAAAGATAGGCCTACCACCCACGAGCACACTTTACTTGAAGGTGTATGAATGTGTATTTCTTTTTTTACCCCTTCACGCTGCAAGAAGCTTTCATCTAAATGGCGAAATTACTTGCTGACGAGAGAGGCCGAGGTCTTTTGCTAATCGACACGTCTGTAAAAATACCACACGGCACTGATACTCCCACACACTCTTGTTTTCTCTCTCTCTCTCTCTCTGTCTTTCTCTCCTGTCATATTGTCACACACTCGCGCTTCTTCCACCATTTGTTCTGACTACTTTACGCGACTTAGCGTTCTGAATAACCTTTGGAGTTTCGGGAGACCTGGCCTTCAGACCTGCATTCATATAGAGCTTTTCTACTCCTACAGTCCAGCTGAAAGTCTGTATGCCTTACATTCAGCCACTCTGGCAGACATTCACCCATTCTGCCCTGGAAGGTGCCAAAGTTTGGTGTTTTGTGCCTCACTCAAGGACACTTCAATGGGGTCAGGGGTCAGACCTGCAACCAGCTACCAGAACCTGCTTTTTAATCCTACAGCTCAAAGTGCTTTACGATACTGTATGCCTCACATTTACCCAATCACACACCAGTTGTAAATGTACACACACACACACACACACACACACACACACACACACACTTCCTCAAGGACACTTCACGTCAGGCGGAGCGAGTCTTGAACCTGCAACCCTATACCACCACTACCTGATAAGATAAGCATGTGCTTCTGAAGTGCGGTTAAATAAACAGACATTAAATAAACTCTTAAAGAATTGTCATGGAAACAGAGGGAACAATTCTGAGAACATGTTCAGTACAGCTGGCAAGCATCACGCACCATCATACCAGCGGTGAAGGTGTCAATACGGCTGATCTGAAAAGAGGGGAAATGAGAGAAGAGAGGAGGAGAGGTAGAGGGGAGGAGAAATGAGAGAGAGGAGAGGAGAGGGGTGAGGAGGAGAGGAGAGTGAAGAAAGGAGAGAAGAGAGGAGAGGATGAGAAGATAAAAGACAGGAAAGAGTAGAAGAGGCAAGATAAGAGAAGAGGACGTAGAGAGGAGGAGAAAGGAGAGGAGAGGGGTGAAGAGGACAGAGGAAAGAGAGGAGAGGAGAGGAGAGAGGAGGAATCAATAGCTGATCTGTGATCAGTGCTTCTGGTTTCCAACAGGAGCCAAGCCAGGGATGTGTCAAGAGTTGGCGGCGGAAACACACTGATTACTGTTCCAGAGGCAGTTCAGAGTGTTTGACTGCTGCTAGAGTACTTGAGTAATGTAACAATGATCAAGTTTTCATTTGGCTGCAATTAATAAATCATTCTGTGTTTTTTTCAGTGTTTTGTTGTCTCCAACTCTGTCTTTCTCTCTTTCTCTTTCTCTCTTCCACTCCTCCTAGCCTCTGCCAACTCAATTTCCATTCTGCTTTAATTCAAACCCTCTTCAGCATCACACGCGCACACACACACACACACACACACAAACACACACACACACACACACACACACACGAGAAACGGCTAATAAGATGTCTGAGATCAAACACTCAAACGCTGCTTTCCAATTCTGCTTCCACTTTCTCCTATCTCTGTCTAATTTTCTCTTCCCCAGACAAACAAACAAACAAGGACACAAACAAAAAAAAATAACCCATCCTTACACAATGAGCTAAGTGTGCCTGTGGCAGCATCGGCTAGACACACACACACACACACACGTACGGGACAGCTAGAGTCTACAT
>JAGFZM010002644.1:0-20732 GCA_017657215.1 Limnothrissa miodon | reverse complement strand
TTAGTTTTACATTATTACCTCTGTATAGCCGTCAAGCTACCCCCTTTCCCTACTCCACCAAGGAAGCTGCAGCCCATTGAGGACACAAACATGTTGCACAATACTTGTGAGTGCTGATAGCAACTTGAGAAGCATAAAAATGTTGTGGACAACATGAGTCACAGGCTCATGTGTTTTAGCCCATGACGATGGAGCCATGCCTGGCCAAGTGGAGAGTGCAGATGGTCCCTTGGGCATGTCAACTCATAGTGAGTATTTACTTTTCCCCTTACAATGCACAACGTTTAAGTCCATTTAGGCCAAGGTGTTGCTTCACTGCTTGTTGGATTAAATATGGTTGAATTAAATATGGCTTGAATTTCCCCTTGAGGATCAGTAAAGTCTATCTGCTAAAAATCTCTAATGAACATGATGTAAGTGGTTACTGGTTCATTTATGCGTTTTAGCCCATGAAGGCGGAACAATGTCTGGCCAAATGGCCGACAGCTCTGAGGGTGCCGACAGCTCTGAGGGTAGGGAAATGCTCCCCTTTCTCAACCATCCCACTGCACAAAGTCATAGTCCATTCAAGACGAGTAGTTTGAATATTCTGTGTTCATGCGAGGGATGGCTATCGCTCCAGGTAAAAAAGCAGGACAGGGCACAGTGTCAGTCGTTTATTCATTTATTTATTTGTCAAAGTACATTTTTGGGCTTTTTGACTTTATTTGTATAGGGCAGGGAAGAGTGAGACAGGAAGTAAGTGGGAGAGAGAGGGTGGGGTCAGGAAATAACCGCAGGTCGATTTTGAACCTGGGTCCCCGTGGGCGCTTGGATCCGTATATGGTATGAGCGCTGTAGCCTGTTAGGCCACAGCGCCCCCTTCATGACACATTTTTTGACTGATGCGGCTTATACTCTGTGCGACTTACAGTCCAGAAAATACGGTACACGTTCAGGGGTGTGATTCTTCCAATTTAATCCGGAATTCGACCTGAAAGAGACCCACGCAATCCGTATAGATCTGCTGATGTTTTTTTCTGGGGGGTGGGGGGGGGGGGGGGTCCTGTCCAGACCATTGCTATGTATAACAAGCCACTGACAATGACGACAGGTTTTGTGCTTCACATTTTTCAGAATATCACACTGCAAGTACCCTAGTCCGTTCACTAGTGGATTTCATTGAAAGTGAAAGGAGACGGGTTGATCATTCTGAATAATGCTTGATTCAAGTTCAATGTGTGGTGAACTTGTTTCTCTTTTTTGACCTTTACCAATCACATCCCTGATGTTACTAGGTCTAGCAGTAGGTCCAGCGGTGGATCCAGCATCAGATCCTGGCAGAGTGATTGTTCAAGGCACACCTTGAGGTCCAGACATGATGGGTCACGGAACAGTGATGGTGCGAGGAGGCACACAGTCTTCATATCGCTGTTATATTTCTTTGTAAACCCATATGTGACTGATTAATCTTGCATTTTGTACAGTCTGGTCCAGACATGACGGGTCACAGCACAGGTCTAGACACGATGACCGATCCCGTGGTGATGCCTTCAGTACTCCAGCCAGGTCTAGACACGATGCCTTCAGTACTCCAGCCAGGTCTAGACACGATGAAAGAGCACAGCAATGTGATGCCCGATCCCTCAGTGCCCCCATTCCCCCGGCCAGATTCAGACATGACAGATCACAGCATGGTGATCTCAGCAGCCCCCCTATGACGGGAAAGGTGAGTTGCCGGCTTGGTTCACATTACGCTCAAGTAGGATTATTGAGCTATTCAGGCTGCCTGTTCACATTACACACATTACACAGTGTTCACATGGCTTTGAACAAGAAATCATGTAATTTAGAATACCTTGTTGCAGCAGGTGGTTCACATATTGGATGAATCCCAATATCATCAGGCTAATTCATGGCAGTTAATTATCTGAGGTTGGGTAGGGAGGCATTGGAATCCATCCACCTTATTTAGGAATCAGACAGTGATGAGAATTGATTGACTGGGAAATAGGATTAATTTCAGTTTCAACAATTGAAATTAAACAATCAAAACAATACACATGTCTCATGGCGCTTTACAGGATGTTAAACAATCAGAGACTAGAAAGTAAAAGATGAAAAAGATTGCCCATGGGTAGCAGGGGCGAGGAAAAACTCCCTAGGTTTGGGGATATATGTAGGAAGAAACTTTGAGCAGATCCACCACTCAAGGGCCAGACCCGTCTGCCTAGGGTTAGAGTTCAAATAGTTCGGCAGGACAGGCAGGAATTACTTTGTGTTCACACTTCCAGCACATTCCATTACGATGGAATGCAGTTCCTAATTGCAGTGACAGTTTGTCATCAAAGTATTTTTCAGTTCAGCAAGTTGTCTTTTCTAATAAATCTGTAAGTTTCATCATTGGATGATAAGTTTTAAAATAGTGTGTGTTGTTGTTGTTTTTTTTGTGGTGCAGATGCAGTGACTGAGACTGGGAGATGGGCCTTCCCATTGCCTTGGGATGGTAAATATTGATCTATTGGCAGTGGAGAAGACACTTTTACTTGTACCACCTTCTCTTCCTTCACTGTTCTCTCTGTCCACAGAAACTGTTTTTCAATTACAGCCGTGGCTTGGTTTCCATCATGTCAGATGACATTTCTTTGGACTTTTGTTTCTTTCTTCAACACTGCTCTACTAATACTGAAGCTGATTGCAAAAACAATTGTGAGCTAGCTAACCTTTTTATTCTAATTGGAACATGGTTGTAATCAATAAATGTGTTTATTTATTTCAGTGTTCCAGAAAAGGGTCCTGAGCCTACTTGTAGATATCCGAAATCAGTTGAACGAAACACAGCCTGCCTCCTCATTTGTCCATATTGAGAGGATTGACACCATGGAGGACTTTGACTTACAGGAGCAACGCCTCTCTGATGCCAAGACCTTTGATGCCCTGGTAGGTTTTACAAGTCTCATATTAATGGATAGCCTAGAATAAAATAATACAGTGCACTCACACACTGTTAGATTCCTCTGTGGAGTGTCAGTCAACTTTATTATGAACTTATTTCAACAGGTGCTGCAAATTTCAAGAATTGGTGGACGAAACACCAAGGACTGTGCCCACAAAGTGATGGACAGGTATCTACATGATCATGTCAGAATAGGTGACGTTTATACATGTCAGGGTTTTGAGTGTGTGTTTTTGTTCAGTAGTTTTCTCTTTGATTTGTCATGTGGTCTCGTTTCCTTCCTGTTTCAGTTCCTGGTGTCTTTAGCCGTTTCTCAATATCTGTTCTTTTGTGTTCTTGCTTTCTCATGAACTTGTGAAACGTCACGAAACGTCATAAAACGCAGCCGAAGCACCGTTCCAATTCACAAGTTTTCTTAAACTTTCTTAAGACTTCTGTTATCTTAAGGATCATTCATATAAAAAACAACATATCAACACAGATCAATTGATCTTAAAACATGTCAACACATTGATTAATTCATCTAACATGGAACAAGGCACTTTGCCATGGGAAAGGAGTGAGGAGAGGTACTGAAAGTCCTGAGAAGGAACTGGAGGAAATGACCGGGGGAAACGACCGGAGGAACACATTTCCAAAGACTGACACTGACCTCACACACCCATCTTATACACGTGTGTATACACACACACACACACACACACTACTGTCGCGGAACGTGGTGCATGATTGGCGTTATTGTCAACGAATCACACAACATATTTTTGGTCACATGGTCTTAAAAAATCGAAAACACCCACCCTGTGTGTATGTGAACCAATGATTGTGCATTACATGGCGCATACGTTTAAAAAAAAAATGACAAATCAACAATGCTGCGTTAAGCAGCAGCCGTCGTTGGGGGCAATGTTGCGATATGCAACAACCGGCGCTAGGGGCAGTGTTGCGCAACGCAGCATCCGGTGTCAATGGGTTAAAAGAGTGTCTGATTAGTTTTATTCATATGACCAGAACATCGTGATAGTTGTCGTGAAGTTCCTTGTGATTGCTTTTCATCCATCAAATCATCTGGTGACTGGTGTTTTTTTTTTTGTTTTTTTCCCCCCCCCCATCAACTTGGTAAAATTCTTACCACACTTGTCACACCTGTGTGTTGATCCTAATCTCTTTCAATGCAAATCAAACCAGCTATTAGGCTAAATGAAATAAAATCATGTCAATCTATAGGTATGTTTAAGGATATGTGAAGATGTGGGGCTATTTTAATTCCAAAGGCCAAGGGACCTTTATCAGGATGCATAGCATCCTGGATCCATAACATAGTTGACCTTTAAATATACAAATCTGCCTCTATGGGAATTTAACATAGGTGTTGTGTACTTATGCCCCCTGTATTTTAGGGAAGAACATTTAGGTATTTACTATACATTATTCATTCTAAATGAAAATTGGGGTCCTTAAAGGTTGGATTTGTCTTTTTTTTACTCAAGGCATCAAGATCAATTACCAAAAGATTATTTTTTTTATTCCTCTTTTTAGTTAACTTTAACATGAGTGTATAAACTAATGAGCCCAACTGTAGACCAGCTGTGCTTGAGAAGGAGATTAGAGGGATACAAGGACCACCCTAGGGGACAATAACTAGTGCAAAGGATTTATTGCATTTGTAATGTTGTTCCTACATATATCCTTCACATTAATTTATTGAAATGTATTTTTCTTTAGGCTCTTCACCAACAGCCTCATGGCCCAGTTCAATTTGAAGGGCAAGGGGAAAAAGGGGAAACGACCTTTGGAGGGAACAAAGGTTTGTACTGCAATACAAGGTAAGCCCAAGTTTCATGTTGGCCAGTCTTTATTTAAAAAAGCAATGCATAGTATGATCACATTAAAATAAGAAGTACAGTCGGCGTAGTCCCTTCTTGTAGACAGCCTTAGTGTTACAGTTAGTAGTTGCTTAGATGGTTTTGTATTAATTCAGTATTGGTAGAGATGCACAGGAAACATATTTTTTTACAAATGTGGGGACTTGGGTGTATGACTGTAGATTGCCTTTGCATAATCATTTGTCTTTTTCTGCTTGTGCAGAAGGGCTTATGAAATATGATGCCACAGCCACAGAGGAGAGCATCAAGGCGAACGTATCCGAGCACCTCAAACACGCGCTGCAAAGACGTGGAGGTGGAGGATTTACGACACCATAAGCCAGCCCCCCCACTCTATGCACACAAAAATAAAAATGTTTATGTTTTCACAGACTATTTCATGTTTTTTTGTTTTATTATGAAAAACTGCTTTTCCTAAACTGAAATTAGAAGAAGCCTAGGCTATTAGAAGAATACTTCAATCGACAAGTGTCTCTCACCAGTGCTGCCAAGAACAGAAAAGAGCTATTTCAGTACAAAACTGAGAAAGTGGACAAATAGTAATTTTATTCATAATTCTGCTTCCACTATTATGCTAGGTATGTCTGGTGCCCTTCAACGCCATTTGTTTTGGAATGAAGATGGAAATGGGTATTAATTTGTGATTTATTTGTGTGCATGTGTATATCTAGTCTCATGTTTCCAGAGGGTGGAGGACATGTTTTCTGTGCCAGTTATTTTCTTTTAGCTTTGGCTCAGCAGCTAGTTTGAACTGGAACTTTGTCTCAGCAGCAGATAAGAGAAGCATTCAATCAAATTGATTATTTGGAAAATGATCTAGTCCTATTTCAGAAGGTGGAATACTGTTACAGGTAATTGTCCAATAACTCCATTTGATTACCTCAGCAGCAGGTGTTAATTGGAGATGCACACAAAGGTGTAATGCATTCCCTGTTCAAACTAGCTGTTGAGCTAAACAAAGCTTGAGGGAAATTAAAGGGATAGTTCGGTTTTTAACACATTAAGCCCCTTTCACAGGTTGTATAAAATGCAATAATGTGGTTGACATCGAAATTTTGATGATTGCTTCTGTCTCGGCTATTTGGGAAATATAGAATCGCCTCAGCCTGCCTTCAAAATGGCTAGCAATGGGCATGTGTTGTTTCTATCCTTAAAACACTGGTTTTAAAAAAAAGCAATTCTGAACAAATACCAAGATGCTGTATTTATAGCTGATTACATTGTTTCTGGAAATGCAGATTGTTTATGCAGTGTTGAGGGATGTGAAATGTGAAACACCCTTGGTTATTTGCAATTTTATGTACCACTGTGATAACTTATTTTGCTTTTTTATGCCAATACTTTCAAGATCAGTCAATAAATGCTTCTGGTATTGATTTATATGATGCACCAGTCTTTATGTTATTGCTTGATTACACCACACAACATTGGATTAATGTAGCCTAAGTAATGAGTAAGTGGAATAATTCATTCTGGAGCCATGTCATTTTTGCTTATGAAGGCTCCTGGATGCTAATTTATTTTGCTTTCTACCTGTAACTTATGTAGCTAGAGGGAAAGCTTTCTGTTGTGTGTTGCCATCTAGTGGACATGAGGTATCACTGTATGAGTGATTTTTTTTTCACAGCCGGGGAATGCCCTTTCTTCAGGTCAGAGCAACTGCCCCTCAAAATTGTTGTGCACTTCCCTGCACTTAACAGCTACAATATGTGATGACTGTATTTGTGCCATTAAAGATTCAAGAAAAAGTAAGTTTGTGTTATAAATAATCTACAGTGCACCGTAGACTGTGTGCAGGTCTACCAGTTTTGCTGGTGAAGTCGCTTTAAAACATCAGAAGTCACGGTCGATGTATGCAGTGTCCTTTTACAACAAGTTATGAACTTGGAATCGTGCCCTTTAACACCGTCCAAAACTGGTAGACATAGCCTAATTCCAAAAAAGTTGTGTATTCGTACTAAGATTTTGTGTTCGTAGAAAAAAGTTGTGTGTTCGTACCAGGATTTTGTGTTGGTAGAAAAAAATGATTTATTACAAAGACAGGTTTTTATTACAAGCTCAAAAACTTTGTTACAGACAAAAAAAAAAAAGATTTTTTTACAAGGACAAAATAATTTTTCATGTACACAATTTTTTTTTACGAGTACAAAATGATTTTTCAGGTGCGCACATTTTTTTATGAGTACAAAACATTTCTACGAGTACAAACTATAATCCACAGGCATACAAACATTTTTTTTTCAGTAACTTCATTCTATAGTCGTTCATGGAGATGGATGCTGTCCACCCAGGAGGTTGGAGACGCAGAATCAGGCGGTGGGAGGCAGGGATAACTCTCAACAGAGTGGTAGTGGCATGGTCTGTGGAGTTGGTTGAAGACCATTCAGGAAGTTAGTGACATGGGATCAGGCGGTGGGCGACAGGAATGGCAAGGACTCTCAGCAGGGTGGTAGTGGCATGGATAGGCAGAAGAAGGAGATGAGTTAGGCCAGTCTACATCAACTTTCAGTGATTGTGTGAGTTATGTTACATGTGAATGCATGTATAGATGTAGGCAAAATGGAGAGGGAGAGGGAGAGAGAGTCCAAATTGTACGGCATGACAGATGAGCGGTTTTGTGGTGTTGGTAGGTAGTACTGTAGGTTTTTGATGCAGGTAGTACCACATTGAGAAAACAATAATCAAGTCTAGAGGTAACATGTATTTGTTTTTCTGCATCCACAAAAGATAGGACTTTTCTAACCTTAGGAATGTTGCGTAGGTGAAAAAAATGTTTTAGAGATATACTTTACATGACTATTTAGAGAGAGGTCCTGATCAATGGATACGCCAAGGTTATTAACTTTTGTGTTAAGTGTGAGTGAAAGGCCACTAAGTAAATTCTGATGATGGGGTACAGTGTTGATGTTTAGGGCCCATCATCATGACTTCAGAAAACAGTAACCTCAAAAGCATTGATTCACATTTGATTTCCCCTTTAAGATTTTGACCTCTGGACAGTTTTCCCACACAGCTTCTAATACAGCTTCCCTTATCCTTGTTTATCAATTAACATATACATGCACAATGTCACCAACTGTTATGTTCCTGCTAGTAGTAGTGTGTGTGTGAGTGCGTGGGTGCTATAGGTGTGTAAAGGAGAGAAAAGATGGGGGTGAGTGTGGCCATTATCCCGTTACACTGCGAGCAAGAGAGGGGGATGACAGATACAGAGATAAAAACAGTGATCATGGATGAACGGCAGATTTTTATTAATCTTTATGTTTGAACTGTCTGCAGCCAAGCCATACCACACAATGGCATTTTCAGAATACTACAATCTGCACACCATGCCCCCCCCCCCCCTTGCTGTCTTATCATGCCCAAGAGAATGTCATGGCCAGTTTCCATGACAACAATTACCGCTACTCACAGTTACTGTGCAAGTACCTCAAAATCTGATTGCCTGCACGGATGTCCCCAGTTTTTAGTGTCCTGTGGCCTGCCTTTTTACTCTCTGCCATCATGTTCTTACCTATTCTCTCATGGTCACTTGTTTTTACTCAAATGCCACGTCTTCTTATCCACAACAATGTAATTTCAGATCTCTTGTCTAGCATTTTTGGGTTCTTATGTAATGTCTGAGGTGCACGAAACTTAAAGGTACAATGTGTAGCATTTTTAGTTGTTCATAATCTAAGTCCATGTTACCCCTTCGCAAATATGTGCCTTTTCATGAATATTTACCACCACTATCAATGTCAAGTATTCAAAATGATCGATTTACATAGGCCTGAATGGGTGGCCTCGCTCCTTAGTAATTCCCCATCTTGAAATACATTAGCAGGTAAGGGACATAATACACTGATGCTTCGCCGTTCACGTTTTTCGCTGTCATGTGAAACCCAGGTGATGCTATGCGCAGGTTGCCTGGCAAGTTTTGAAAAAGAAAACAAAATGGATCACAAAACCCAAATTTCCAGAAAAGGCGTCTTCTTCTTCTCCCAAAAAAGAAAAAGGATATTGAAAAGAGCAAGACCAGTGACATCAGAAAAAAGAGTGAACATCGATCGGAGCTGCTAATTCCCTAACGTTAGATGTTAGATGGCATGAATCATGAATGCATGCACGATGAAGGAACAGGGTTGAAAGAGACACTGAGTTTGCTTGCTTCCTTCTGGACAGGTAGAATAAGTCTGAATTCATGTTTCATTGCACAATCGCCTAGAACCAAAGATCTCCGCTTGAACCCTCTCTGGTCTAACAGTAGGTGTAGGTTATCAAGCTTAAGCTTGTTAGTTCAGTACGTTAGTTCAGTAAGGCTCCCCACTGTTTGGGATGTTATCACGTTGACTGGGTAGATTTACCTGCAATGAATAACAGTACCAGAAGTGCTATTTATTTTATTTAGCTTCGTCTAAGCTATTTTACATAGCCTAATTTCATAGCCTTCTGTTTGACTTGTACCCACAAGCTACAGGTTTCTACGGTGGCCCTGAAGTGCAAACCACATTAACCAAAAACTAAACACAAAAACAAACTGAGAAACACAAACAAAAAAAGAACAAAACAAAATTAAGAATCACAAAAACAAAATTGAGAAACAAACAAAAAAATTAGAATCACAAATACAAAATTGAGAAGCACAAAAATCTAATTAAGAAGCACAAAAACAAAATTGAGAAGAATAAAAACAAATTAAGAATCACAAAATAAATTAAGAAGCACAAAAAATGAGAACCACAAAAACAAAATTGAGAAGCACAAAAAAAGAAGAATCACACACAAAAAAAGAAAAACACAATTACATTAAGAAGCACAAAAAAATGAGAAGCACAAAAAGAAAATTCAGAAGCACAAAAAAAGAAGAATCACACACACAAAAAAGAAAAACACAACTACATTAAGAAACCAGTGTTTGCATACTTATTGAAATGTCATGATTACACTTGAGCATATCTAGTATCACCTCGTATGTATGTCCTGAATCAAAATATTCTCGAATAGCGGCAGCAACATTTGGGTCAGCGGTAATGTTCATGTTTGGAGAAATGCGCTTCAGCAGAGTATCTTCCGGTTCTCAAGACAAACAGATCGGTTGTCCAATCAGTGATGTCTCCTGTTGCTGACTGGTACCTACCCTTTCCAGTTTCTTAATGTAGTTGTGTTTTTCTTTTTTGTGTGTGTGATTCTTCTTTTTTTTGTGCTTCTCAATTTTGTTTTTGTGTTTCTCATTTTTTGTGCTTCTGGTTAACTAAATTCAGGCAAAGCTTCATTAGCTCAAACTGATACAGAAAGCCTCTTCCTCGTGTGTAAATATCGTCTTTCAGAAGGAAACACAAACACATGAGATTGTCGTTATCGTTTTATTGTGATGGAACGTTGGATGAATGAATTCGCGCAGAACGCCTTGAAGCGCAAAGACCTCAGACTCTCATAAAAAAAACAAAGCAAAACATCACACTGAACAAATACCCCGCAAAGTTCAGGGTCCATCAGTCCCGACACTGCACAGACGAATCAAACTTAATTTATCTCCCGGAATGAAAAGAACGAGTTTGCTGAATACGAAGCTATTTAACTAAAACGCACGGGGGAAGTGTTCTTTAATCACGATGATCCAACTCAAATAAAAAAAGATCACAAGGGTCACATTTTTTATTATAGTGGGACGAAGAATTAAAGATAACTGATCAGCTAACAGGTCCAGTGAGAGCACTGAACCTGGTGAGTGGAAGAGAGCCTCTCTATTCTAGGACTGATGGAATTTGCAAGGCAATGTCACATCAGGCTCAGGCTGAAGTGGTGACCTGTATTTGTACATTTATGAATGCTAATGTGTTTTGGCATAGGTTAGAAAAATGTTACGCAGGGATCACATGATCACATGCATGATTCATGGGTAGCCTACAATGTGTTATTTAAAAACAAATATGAAGCAATTTTCTTTTGAACATTATGTTAACTATGACAAATTTTATTTTTTGGAAGAGAAAAAAAAATGCTTCAGACGAAATATTTTCGCGGACCCCCTGCAGTACCTCCGCAGACCCCCTAGGGGTCGCGGACCCCCGGTTGAAGACCCCTGAGAGACATCAAGACCCTTTGTGATGACTAGGTCAAGAGTATGACCATGAGAGTCTGTTGGAACCTGTATATGTTGGGTTAGGCCAAAAGTGTCAATTAGTCTGAGTAGTTCTTTAGAATATGTGTTTTCTTGATTATCCACATGTACGTTAAAATCACCAGATATAATTAGACAGTCAAAACTCAAGCAAATATTTGTTAGCAATTCACCAAACTCTTCAAGAAAAACTTTAGCTGAATGTTTTGGAGGTCTGTAAATAGTCAATAATAAAATACAGGGGGAACCCTTAACAAGTGCACATATGTACTCAAAAGATGCAAAGTCACCATGAGATATCTGTTTGCACTGAAAAGATTTATTAAATATTTTTGCAATTAGATGAAATTAGATAATTTCCCACGGCACACCAGACAGTGTTCTGCGGCACAGTGGTTAAAAACACTGCTTTACTGTACCTTAGCCAGGGAAACTGATTTAACCATTCTTTCCGGAAAGAATATGTTTTGGGTTTTTTCATCTCATTACCTTTCCCTGCTCACTGCTCAGGTCGTGCGCATTTTTTGAGCTGACAAAAACTTGGAGCAGTGAAAAGCACCACAGCCAATCAGAGACAAGGACCCGCCCGTCTCTTATTGGTTTAGACCACGATACAATCAGGATAACCAGAGGATAACACAGAGAGATGCTGCACTTGCAAAATAAATTCATGTTTTCGCCTGAGCAACGTCAGGTGCACCAGTGCGATCGCAAATTTTTTTCAGTTGCACTTTTAAAAATTTCGGTCGCATACAGTATGCGACCAAATTGGTTGCACTCTGGAGCCCTGTTAAACCTATTCTAGATATTAAGTTGTGACTGTGCTACTACAGTACAAGCCTAAGTAAAGAAATGGCAATTGCATATCACTTTGACCTATACACAGGATGCACAGCTAAGTAAGTTTTGTAGAAGTACTTTGTTTATTAATTTGACATTAATTTATATATTGTGTTATTAAGGGCAGCGCGCACATGCTGCCTTTTTCTGACTTTGAGCCCCTGCCCCTCTATAATCCTGTGCACGTCCCTGCTAAGCATATCTGACTCTTTTCAGACTATACAGTGCAGACACTGCAATGGTGGCAGCGTGGACAAGTAACTGGGCTTGCACGGAAATTGCTTAGAAAATGTGAGTTCAAATTCAATTCAATTTCAATTCAATTTTATTTATATAGCGCATTTTTACAAAAGGCATGTCACAAAGCGCTTAACACAAGAGGCCCAATGAGCAACAGGGGCAAGGAAAAACTCCCTAGCAGCGTTTTTTGTTTTTACTTGTTATGGTAGAGGAAGAAACCTTGGGCAGTTCCGATGGCTCAAGGGGCTAACCCAACTGCCTAGGGCAGGTTTTCAGTCTCTTAGATGGTGAGTAGTCCACTATTATTCCATTAGATACACATTACAAGAAAATCTTGGTAAATAAAGTAAAGTAATATAGGAGTCCCATTAGAATCCCAGGATATAGTCCCATGTCATTAGGCACAGTCAAGCCAGGGGCCAGCTAGAGGCTGTAACAATCATGTCAGGGTCATCTGTGAAGCTGAAGGCAGACCACCCAGGAAGCCAGAGATGCAGGATCAGGCAGTGGAAGGCAGGGGTGACCCTCAGCAGGGAGGCAGTGGCATGGACAGTGGAGTGGGTTGAGGACCATTCAGGAGTGCCGCCGGATCACGTTGGAAGAAGGTCCCAGGAGAACCCAGGAGGTGCAGGCGCAGGCAGTGGAAGGCAGTGAGGACTCACGGCAGGGTGGTAAAGGCATGGAAAATCAGAGAGGAGATGAGTTAGAACAGTCTCCATCAGATTTCAGAGAATGTGAGTTATATTGCATGTGAAACCATATACAGATGTTGGCTAAGTGCAGAGAGAGAAGTAAGTGGAGAGGAAAGAGAGAGGAGGAGAAGGTGTTGAGAGTGTCCGCTTGACGAATGTTAGAAGGGAGTTTGTTCCACAGGACAGGCGCACGATGGCAGAATGCTCTTCCTCCCATTGTCGATTTTGATATTCTAGGAATTACTAGGAGACCAGCATTCTGTGACCTTAGGGGTCTAGAAGGGTGGTAGGGAACAAGTAAGTCTTTAATATGCTGGAGCAAGGCCATTGAGGGCTTTATATGTTAGGAGAAGTATTTTAAAATCAATTCGGCTTTTAACAGGAAGCCAATGTAAGGAAGCAAGGACAGGTGTGATATGTTCATATTTTTTTGTCCTAGTGAGTGCTCGTGCTGCAGCATTTTGTATTAGTTGAAGGTTTTTGATGCAGCTAGTACCACATCCAGAGAACAGTGCATTACAATAGTCAAGTCTGGAGGTAACAAATGCATGTATTAGTTTTTCTGCATCCTCAAAAGAAAGAAATTTTCTGACCTTAGAAATGTTGCGTAAATGAAAGAATGAGGTTTTGGAGATATGCTTTACATGACTATTTAAAGAGAGGTCTTGATCAATGTACACCCCAAGGTTCTTGACCTTTGTGTTAGGTGTGAGTGAAAGGTCACTAAGTAAGCTCTGATGGTGGGGTAAAGTGTTGGTCAGGTTTTTAGGGCCCATCAACATGACTTCAGTCTTATCAGAGTTTAAGCAAAGGAAATTCTTAGTCATCCAGACTTTGATGTCACTGAGGCAGGCAACAAGTTTTGTTACTGGCATCCAATCATTAGGCTTCATTGAAAGGTATAGTTGGGTGTCATCTGCATAAGAGTGGAAGGTAATGCCATGTTTTCTAATAACAGATCCCAAAGGTAGCATGTAAAGGGAGAATAGCAGAGGTCACAGTACTGATCCTTGAGGCACACCATACTTGACTTCAGTGTGGCATGATGCTTCATTATGTGCATGTACAAACTGGTAACGTCCAGTAAGGTATGACCTGAGCCAGGCTAATGCAGAATCTTTGATGCCAATCATATGCTCAAGTCTATGTAGTAGGATGCTGTGATCAATAGTGTCGAAAGCAGCACTTAGATCCAGTAGGATTAATAATGAAATGCATCCTTTATCAGATGAGATAAGGAGATCATTGTAGACCTTTACTAGGGCTGATTCTGTGCTATGGTATGCTCTAAAGCCAGATTGATAGGGTTCCTGAATGTTGTTTGCGAAGGTACAAATTTGCTTAGACACTATTTTTTCAAGAATCTTGGATATAAATGGGAGGTTGGATATAGGTCGATAGTTAGCCAGGACATCAGGGTCAAGGTTGGGCTTTTTGATTAAAGGCTTAATGACAGATGTCTTGAAAAGTTTGGGAACATGTCCTGCTACAAGAGAGTGATTTATAATATTAAGTATCGGCTCAGCAAGGTTAGGGAGAGTAGCCTTAAGGAGATCAGTAGGAATTGGATCCAGTAGACAAGTAGAGGCCTTGCTTGATGAGATCAAATTGATAATTTCAGATATACTGGCAGGTGTAAACGAGCCCAGGTATGCTATAGGTCGGCTAGGACTTGCTGTTTCCATTATAGGGGAACCAGCTGAATTTGAAGTTTGAATGGTGTTATTTATTTTACCTCTAATAGATTCAATTTTATCATTAAAAAAAATCATGAAATCATTGCTGTCTAATGTTATTGGAATGGAGTGTGTCACTTCATTCCTACTTTTAGTTAAGCGCGATATTGTGTCAAAGAGGAATTTGGGATTGTTTTTATTATCATTTATAAGTGAGGAGTAGTATTCTGTTTTTGCATTATTAAGTGCTTTCTTCCTGGCTACCACTGCTATGCTCCTGAGCAAGGCACTTAAGTAATTGATAGATGACAAAATGTAAGTCGCTTTGGATAAAGCCGTCTGCTAAATGCATAAATGTAAATCTTATTCAACTTTTTCCTCTGCCAACAGCTGGTTCTTTTGTCCATGCCGCTTAACATAGAAACGTCATTCAAACTGTTATACGTATGTCATTGGCTTACACTGCTGGAGTGACAGAGTGGGTGATTGCACAATTGGCTCGTTAAAATGTTTGGTGCACCTGGACTAACTGTGGCTTTGTCAGTCTAAGCATACAATCTGACTCTCTTCAGACTACACAGTGCGGACACTGGCATAGTGGTTAAGCAACTGGGCTTGCAAAAAAAACTTGAGGGTGTGACCTTTCCAATGGTATAAGGCACATCCCTAATTCTTAAACTATGTATGAACTGTCAAGCTTTTGATTTGGGTGTGCCGTTTTTATGCATTTTTTTAAAAATAGGGGCGGTCATTAAGAGGTCTAGCGCCACCACTGGTGAAATTCCATATCTCACCAATTAAATTTAGTATATAGGTTATATCCCAGCAACACTTCTACATATTGTAATTAAATTTAGTATATGGACTCAGGACCCTCTTATGACTACCTCAAACCATACATTTCACATTCTCTAGCTCTCTCTTCCCATGTCTAGTTCCAACAGTCAGGTAAAGAATGAATTATAACTTTGCTAATTAAAACATGCTCCCCACTTATGTACACTTGATGGATTTGTGATGCTCGCTAAGCTGTGCGGTGGTGGAATGTCGGGTTTACTGGCTTTGTCAGTCTAAGCATACAATCTGACTCTCTTCAGACTACACAGTGCAGACACTGGCATAGTGGTTAATAGTGTTGCGCAGGTCAACCCATAACCCGCGGGTCGGGGGGTTACGGGTAGAAGTATTGTGGGTGTGGGTGAGTCCGGATCGGGTCAAAAAAAGTAAAAACGCAATGAATTAGGCATATTGCATTAGAGACTTTCTAAAGCTTTTGGAAGGCTCATTGTCATGATTTCCCTCTCCTCTCAATGCTGGCAAGAGCGGTGCTTTGCGTTCCTGCATCCAATGCTTCGAGCGAGTGCGCGTTCAGTTCAGCAGGTGGCGTGCTGGAAGCGCGTCGAAATAGATAGATAGATAGATACTTTATTGATCCCCAAGGGGAAATTCAAGGTCCCAGCAGCTTAAAAAATCACACACAACATATACTACAGTGTACACAGGATGATAAACAGCAGATCAACAAAACAACATGACTAGATCAACATTACTAAAAATAAGAATAGAATGCAAATACTATGGGTAGAGATGCGCATGAGTGTACTGTGGTACAGTATGGGGTGTGTGTCAAGGTAGTAGTGCAAATGAGTCCAGTAGTGCAACAGGTTAAAAGTCTATTGACTAGCAATAAATATGTGCATATATAAAAGAGGACAACAGAAAAAATAAGCATAGCACTTCAACAGTTCCAATAAAGAATATGGACAATAAGATAAACATAAAAAATAAAAATAGCCTAATAATATAAAATTTCAATGTCAGTGCAGGGATAAGTCTAACAGAGTCATAAACAGGTTCATGCATCAGTCAAGTATGCAGGTCAAGTATCAGGTTACAGTTACTGTTAGTGGTCAAGTATGTAGTTACAGTAAAAGGAGGGATTGTGCATATGGGCTAATGTAGCCAGTAGGGTCCCTAGGCAGTGTGAACAATACACAGTATTGTAGAAAAAGTCCTGGAGGTGAATAGGAGGGTTCAGGTGCAGATAGACTATGCAGAGAAGTCCAACTCTCCTTTTCCTTTCAGTGAAGCATTGTAGAGTTGAATGGCCCTGGGTACAAATGACTTCGTAAGTCTGTCTGTTGTGCATGTCAGGGAGCGTAGTCTCCAGCTGATCAAGCTCTTCTGCTGTATGATAGTGCTGTGGAGTGGATGACAGTCATTGTCCAGGATGTTGTGTAGCTTTTTCAGTGTCCTTTTGTCTGATACTGAAGTGGTGCACTCCAGTTCAGCTCCCACAACAGAGCCAGCTTTCCTTACCAGCCTGTCTAGTCGCCCAGCATCCCTCTTCTTAGTGCTTCCTCCCCAGCATGTCACAGCATAGAAGAGGACGCTGGCAACAACAGACTGGTAAAATATCCAGAGGAGCTTGCTGCAGACGTTGAAGGACCGCAGCCTCCTCAGGAAGTACAGCCTGCTCTGCCCCTTCTTGTAGAGTGCTTCTGTGTTGACTGACCAGTCCAGTTTATCGTCCAGGTGTATTCCCAGGTACTTGTATGTTTTCACCACCTCCACATTAACCCCCTCTATGGTGACTGGCACCAGGGCGCCTGCCTCCTGGAGGACCTCCTGAAGTCCATTATTACTATCCAGTATTACTATGTAAACAAGTCATAGGTCACATCTACTATAAAGAACTCATGTAACTCATGAAGTCATTGTATATGCCTTTACATTAAGACTAAATTCATATGATGCCAGGAAACCTTCAGAATTTTTCTTGTGCTTGAGCTACCATACTGATACTGACCAATCTCTTCTCTATCACAATAAAGGCAAAAGAAAAGAAAGGTCAGGGCCCGGTTTCCTGATAACGCACACTGAAGATACAGAAGATAAACTTAGTCTACAAACACTTTGGGAATCGTCTCTACACTGTAAGAGAGAGGTTAAGGTATAACTCAGCGATAAGAAGGTTTTGGGACACCGGGTCCAAGTCTGTTAACAGCATGTCTGTCTGTCAACACTGATAGGGCTGCATTTCTATAAGACAAGAAACCTATGTTTAGCCAGCAAACATGCAGACATTTTTTTAGCCAGCAAACATACAGACATACAGGGTTGTCTGAAATGGTTTAGTGATCTCTAAAAGGTAATTCAAACTTTGATGTTTGTCAGGTATTTGATTTGTTGAAAAACTGCATAGGTGTACAGGTACAGCTTTACCATTTACACTGTACATTTTGGAATATATCTTGTATTTCCTTGGAAATCCAGGTAATTCAGATTTTATTTCTTACAACATTCAGAAATAAAATCTTTATTGGTGAAAGCTGTGAAAGGCACTCGACTTCATAAATCATCTTCCATTTGCTGTCAGCCTCAGGTGTAACAATCATCTCTTTAGGAGTTTTTGGTGACTTGAGAGGACACCAGGTTCTATTTCAGTGAGTGATTTTGCTTGTATTTTTAGTTCTAAAAGTTCATGAATGAGAGCAGCTTCTTTCATCATGGTCTCCTTGATCTTCTCCCCTTGAGATTTCACAAAGTTGTGGATTATCTTCTCCACCTCCTATCAAAAACATTGCATTGAATTGTGAACAATGAGCTCCATAATTTGTTAAGAAACAATAAACCTACCTGTCTATACAAAATACAAATATCTGTCTACATATATAGCTCCAATTGTTTTCTACAATATTATCTTAAAATAGGCCTGTAATCATGTGGCATCCCATCACATCCAAATTTGTATAAATAAATGCAATAAATTATATATAATTCTCTAGATATGATCGCATGAACAAATAATGGTTCAAGTTGCACAAATGTATCATGTAACAACTTATATGAAGGGATTTAAAGATTCTTGAGAGACTCTAAATCCTTCACCTGTTTTCCTTGTCTGTTTTCCTCCTGCATGCCAAAATCCTCCAGCGTAGCCTCGAGCTGCTCCTGCTGCATCTGTCCCGCGTACTCCCTCAAACGGCGCATCTCAGACAGCTTTTCCTCCTGTGCACAAGCCAGGCTCCTTACTGCATTCTGCCTTTTCCACTCTTTGATGTCCATGCCCTCAGACATCTTTCGAGGCACAGGGGGCACCTCCACTCTGAGCAGAACCACAGGTTTTTTGGGGGCAGCCAGGTTCAGGAAGCCCTGGTAAAGCTGTTGGTGGCACACGTAGGTCTCAGCAATGTAGTTGAAAATGGTGGCGCGATGTACTTCAGGGAGACTAGGAAGACACTCTGATACTCTCTGTGCTATCAACTCAATAGCCTTGTCTCTTTCCAAACCTAGATGGTGATAGCAGGGCAAATGTAACTTGTTTACAAAAGCAATATAATGCAGAGGTTCATGCAATGGAAAAAGCCCACTAAATCACAGAGATGTCCCAAACTATTCATGATGTGGTCCGATACACTTTTGGGGAAATAAGCCGAGAACCATACCATCTGAGCCAACAAAGTTGTGGTACATAGGTCAATATGTAGTGTATTGTTTTTAGTTTGAGACAATGTATTCAGCAGGCACAAAGCTAGCCAATTAAAGGCCCACTATGCAACATTTTTCATTTAATTAATCTGTTTCATACTGTTTAGGATGCTAAAATTAGTCATTATACGGCAAACGAACAATGTAGAATGCGCCACCGTGGCCAATAGCGGTAGATACAGCACTTGCAATGTTCAGCAGCGCGGCCCGCCTCCAATAGAATGCAGTGCAATACAATGCAATACAGCGTCTTTAGAGGGAGCTCGTGAGAGAGAAAAACAGAATGTTACTTAGCCCCCGTTTAAGGGGAGATGCCTACAATTTCAGATAAAATAAAATAGCAGTAAATACTATAGTGATCGACATTCAGAACCTATAATCGATCACATTTTTCCAGGTCAATTATTTAAATTACTTTCCCTTTAAACACACTACTGCGTGTTTCACGTGACTCCGCTCCATTATATTATTCCTCCGACAAAAAAGAGGATGGGGGGAGTGCTGCTTTGGGTAAGTTATTTGAAATAAACCAGGTGCTCTTCGAAAAAAGGACAATAGAGATTTAAAGAATAGCTTTTGGCTGTCTCCCAAAATGTAGAAGGCCTATTCAGTAGGCTACTTGTTGTTAAAAAAAAGCAGTCTAAAAATTCGAGGCACACAGATTTCAGTGAGAAAAATTAATAATCCTTTATTGTGACAGATTTAACGCCTACGCGTTTTGACTCAAAAATTGGCAGAACATAAGAATACAATTAAAACTCAAAATCTAAATTATGCAATGGCCCAACACTACAAAAATACTAGCCATCCTAACCAGAGGACTTTAAAAGCCATGGTCATTGAGGTAATTCCAACTAGCATCAGGGGAGGAGACAGACTGAAATGTCTCTTACAGAGGGAGACATTTTGGATACATACACTGAGGGCCACATCCTTTCCCTGCCTTAATGAGGAAATTGATTTTTCACCTTTTCTGTGACACACCCTATGTTTTTACCCTTAACTTGGTAATGAAATGCTATGAGAAGCCCACTCAGGAGTTTATGTTAGAAGTAGGCTATGCCGATGTATCATATCATATCCCTATTTAATGTGATGAATTCTGCCTTGATCTGATAATGCTACAATCCTATTAATGTACAGTGTGGGATATGTTATGTCTGTGTCCAATGTATTGAGTGAAGTACATATTTGTGCCCCACTAGGCTTTTGTCAGTTTTTTTGTGTCAATGGTTCTCTGTGATGCTTCTTAAATATGTGAGCTCCATCATGTTTCATAATTTTTAAAGCACTGTCTCTGTCACACAGTTTTTTTGTAGTTGTATGTTATGCATCTGAGAAAAACTACATGTAATTTGTCATGTGACCATTTTAAACAGCACATGGTGAGAAAGTTGAGTCAAAACACGTAGACGTTAAATCCGTCACAATAAAGGATTTTTGATTTTTCTCACTGAAATCAGTGTGCCTCAAATTTTTAGACTGCTTTTTTTTTTTACAAGTAGCCTACTGAATATGTCTTCTACATTTTGGGAGACAGTCAAAAGCTATTCTTTAAAACAAAAAAATAATTGTTTTCGAGTTGAAATGTTCCAATTAATCAGGATTTTTATTTTAGATGGCCAAATCGCCCAGCCCTAATGCAGATAGATGATAGTGGTCAACTAATTGTTAATGTATAGAAAAAAACTACAAAGTGATGCACTCTTACAATTTTTGAAAATACATCATTCCAGTGACACCTCTAGATTGGCAAACAGGTTCTGATCCTATTTGGGGATGTGGTTCAAGTCTGTGTAGCCTATATTATTTAAAAATAAGCAGTAGTTATATTATGCTCTACCTGTCAGAATTATGCAAATGAGGTGT
>JAGFZM010002643.1:0-12884 GCA_017657215.1 Limnothrissa miodon | reverse complement strand
TCATCATGGAACTATATGGCTTTTTTGATATTCCAGACCTGGAATATTCCATCTCATATCCCCCTGCTGGAAACTGTCGGATTGGAATAGTTACTGGGACGTCTCTCAGGTTAGAAGGGCTACAGCTGTGTTTTCCCCCTTTTCTCCGTATGAGAAAGAGATGGAAATAATGTGCTCTAGCTTATGTGGGACATGTATACTGTGTGCCATAGTGGCTTTATTATTAAAGCTATGCTTTCACGTGTCCCTATAAAACTCTCAAAATCAATAGATAGTGGAAAGCATTTAAAAACAGACAAACATAATATACCCAGCTGAGCTTAGCCTGTGTGGACCTGCCTAGCCTCACAGGCAAGAAGAATCTTGATTACTCTTACACCCAATTAGACAGTGATACTTTCAAAGGGAACAACATGAATGAATTATTTTAATTTGCATCAGGAGCCTGCAGCGATAGGATTCCTCCCTCAGTGGATCAAACAGTCTCACAAGCCCACCAGTGGGATGGCAGTCTGCTGCTGTCTGTGTGCTCTGAAGGGCTGTGTGGCAGTGTCATGCTGTGGGTCTAGTGGTGCTAGTCTAGTGGTTACTGGAGGGAACTTAGTACATCGTACTACTTCTGTCCTAGCACTTAACTACATTGATGCACTACTATCCCCTAGCACTATGCTCTCTAAGGATTCCTCTATGGAGCTTGATTGTTATCCTCTTTTGTGAGTCACTTTGGATAAAAGCGTCTACTAAATGCATGAATGTAAATGTAAACTTGGATAATGTGCTCCCACACTAACTGCCATCATTGTGCCTGTGAGCAGGGCACTTAACCCTGGACTCCACCAGGGGGCGCTGTCTCTGAACTAATTCCTCTTTGACAGATGCAGGGTGACAAGGATAACAGTGCCGGCTAAAGATGAATATGTAAATGCTGTTGCTCCCTGGACTTGTTCCTGAGCCCCAACACACACACACACACACACACACACAAACACACCAATCATTCTGAATAAGAAACATCTTGGTGAACAAAGGCTTAAATGTAGCCCTACCCTGCTAACATTTGGAAGCAGCACATGATTTAGATACATTAGAATTTCAGACCTTAAACTAGATTAGAGCAGTTGTGAGTGTAAAGTATGAAACCACCGCAAAATAATTGTTTTGTCACTGTTGTCACCATTTCGCTCAGGAAGTGGTGGAGAATCAAGTTTGAGTTTGATACCGACAAATTTTGAGCCCAATTCTACGCCTACAGCCTGGAGTAGTCCGTCAGTAATGCTGTTGTTTCCTTTGGGCTGGACCACACACACACACACACACACACACACCAGTGTAACTTGTCAGTGGAGCTCTTCCTTTTTCACCCTCATCAGCATTACGGTCATTCATCATCAGTCTGCAATGATATTTCTGCAAGTGTGTCCTTTGATAATCGTATCACAGCTGTTACTACCCGTTGTCAGGCGTGAGTGTGTGAGTATTTGTGTTACTGTAGATGTGACAACGGAACGGTGGCAAGTCATTAACTGTCAGGAATGAGTGTGTGAGTGTTTGTGTTAGATATGAAAACTGTAGGGTGATATGAGGCACTGATTTACATAGTTACATATATGACATACAATTTTGCAGTATAAGGCTATGCAATGTACCATATTTTCCCTACTGGAAAGCAGATATGAAGGAAAGAGATTATCTGAGATTCCTGCATGAAAGCATAGCTGACTGGAAGCCGACGTATTTTCCATCATCTCTGAGAGAGAGTTTTTCCAGTTCAGTAATAATCAGGCAGTGCCCGTGAAGCAGGCTCATATTAAATGGACCGCGGGACTTGAAGACCATATCCCTCGCCATACATTATGGACTAAACACTCTCATTTAGGCCACATGGAACAGAACGCTAGCCGCTCCACGCTATGCATAATCACATCAACTATTTATGAATGGCTGTGCTCACTGGAATGCTTAATAAAAACACTGTGTGTGTGTGTGTGTGTTTGTGTGTCTGCAGGATGACTTCTCATATTCTCTCTCCCTGTCCTCTCTCTCTCTCTTTATCTCTTTCTCTATCCATTCTCTCTCTCTCTCTCTCTCTCTCTCACTTTTTTTTACTTTTATCTTCTACCTGTTTGTCCATTATTTTTATACTATTCAATCTAGTTTATTGGTTCATAAGCCATCAGGGCCATAAGCGCACAGGACAGGACAGATAAAAACAACAACACAGTAAACACACATTCAAGCATAGCCAAACACACACAGTTTGCCCAGTGCACCCTCAGTCTGGATGTGTGCTGGTAAGTCAGACTAGAACTGATGAGAGTGCTACTGCAGCCATGATACTGTTAGTGGACTCATCCAAACATCACATAAACATAGACAGCTGGTATCTTAAACAGACACAGGCATCTGACTAGCCTTCTCTTCTGGGAATCTTTAGTAGGATTCTTATTGCACCATTGTACACTGATTAACCCTTGTCATCCTGCATCGCTAAGGAGTCTGTAATGGATGTTTTTAAATCATTAGAGTCTTGTTCACGGAGGTATAACAAGCCAAACTAGAGAATGTAATTCCAGGGAATTACGTTTGCATGAAAATGCAGTGCAATTTCTAAGTTAAATAGTTTATAGAGTTAATAGTGGGATAGTTGAACGTTCAAATTAATTTAATAGTTAAAATTAATTTAGGAAAGAGAAGAAAGAAAGAAAGAGAGAGAAGGAGAAGAAAGACAAAAAGAGAAAGAGAATAAAGAAAGATGTTATGATGTTAATAGTTGTACTCAGTTGTCTTAGCTGATGTTAAATAGTATTAATGCTAAATAGGCTAAAATGCTAACTATGCTAGCTATGCTAACAATGCTAATCATGCTAACAGTGGTGCTCAGTGGACATAGCTGATGATAATTAGCATATATGCTAATCATGCTAACTATGCTAGCTATGCTAACAATGCTAATCATGCTAACAGTGGTACTCAGTGGACATAGCTGATGATAATTAGCATATATGCTAATCATGCTAATTATGTTAGCTATGCTAACAATGCTAATCATGCTAACAGTGGTACTCAGTGGACATAGCTGATGATAATTAGCATATATGCTAATCATGCTAATTATGCTAGCTATGCTAACAATGCTAATCATGCTAACAGTGGTACTCAGTGGATGTAGCTGATGATAATTAGCATATATGCTAATTATGCTAACATGCTAACTATGCTAATGATAGTTAATAAAAATAAGGTGTCATAGTAGTGTAGTGTGGCATTATATAGTTCTATTACAGTTTGAAACATTTCAATAGTGTATTATGGCAATGAGGATGTATAGGGATGTGTGGTGTAGTAAGGTGATGAGAGCCGAAGAAGAAGAGAGAAAGAAAGAAAGACATGGAGGGTCAGACTGTAAGCTTAAAACATGAGATACATAGAGAGAGAGAGAGAGATTAAGAGAAAGAGTAGAAAGAGAAAGACAAGAAAGAAAGACAGAGAGAGAAAGAGAGAATTGAAAAAGAAGAAAGAAAGAGAGATATATAGAGAAAGAGGTAGAGATAGATATATAGAGGGAGAAAGAAAGATAGATAGATAGAGTGAGTGAGAGAGAGAGTGTGTGTGTGAGAGAGAGACAGAGAGCGAGAGAGAATTGGGAGTATAATAGAAAGATGGATAGATAGATTGGCAGATACAAAGATGGAGATAGACAGATAGAGAGATAGATAGAGACAGAGGTAGAGATAGATAGATAGAGGGAGCAAATTAGAGGTATAAGTGATAAATCGATTGACAGAGAGAGATAGAGAAATATAGAGGCAGAGATACATAGAGGGAGAAAGAAAGATATATATATATATATATATATATAGAGAGAGAGAGAGAGAGAGTGTGTATGTGTGTGTGTAAGACAGAGAGAGAGAGAGAGAGAGAATTGGGAGTATAATAGATAGATGGATATATAGACTGGCAGATACAGAGATAGATAGATAAATAGATAGATAGAGACAGAGGTAGAGATGGATAAATAGAGGGAGAAAGAAAGACAGGTAGAAAGAGGGAGAGAGGAGGTCTGTGGTAGTAATGGGGTAGTAGTAAGTAGTCACAGTAGTGAATTGTAGCATTATATAGTAGTATTATAGGTTAATACAAGTCAATAGTGTATTATGGCAATGAGGACTTTTAATTTGAAACAGTTAAAACAGGTGGAGGAGACTAGTGGATGGTAGTCTGCAGTCTAAGTAGTTCAATGTGTTAGGGCAGGGTTTCTCAAACTTTTTTTCTCTGGGGCCCTGTGATATTAGGCCTTGGTGTTCCAAGGCCCTGCATAGGCCTCTGCCCGCCCCCTGAACACCCGCCCAACGCCCGCCGCCATGGGTGCCCTTAGAAAGATAGATGGATAGCTAGTTTACTATTATTAATGTTGCCATTATCATTATTATTATTATTATTATTATTACTACAGGTCTAAACTACTGTAGATTATTATTAAACAAGGAGACCTAACAGCTTTGGCTTTGAGATTATTGTGCTAGTCACAGATATGTAGGCCTAATAATTTGACTTTTGTCATTACATGTACTACAACTATTATTATTACTATTAGGTCTATTGTTAGAAGTAGCAGTAGTAATACCTATTATCACGTCTGTTTTTTTTCCACTTTTTGTTTTTATTTAGATTTTTTTGTTATAACTATCCTTGAACTTCAAGTAGGCTGCTACTGCAGTGCCTGGAACCTTAAACCGACAAGAGACTGTAGCCCCATTTAGGCTACAGATTGCATTCCCAGTATGAACTTAAAGGGAGAATTGAATGTAGCCTGCATGCTGACCAACCTCGAATAAATGAGAGGCCCAGTCATCCACAGAAATATCGCAGGAAAAAGAAAAACCAACATTCAAATGCGAAGGGTGCGCCTGCTTTCTCGCAACTATCAGGTCAAAACGAGGAAGACAGGGTGACAAGGACATTCGGAGCGTGTTTTCTAAGTTGCGTCTGTTTCGGTATTTTGTCTTTGTCAAATGTGAAAATATATACGCGGAGGTATGTTGAATTGAAAGGTAGCGTTTTCACTGCCATTTCACCCTGCTGGGGATATTCATCGCACCAGGACGACCAGAATTCAGACATAGAAAGTTGAGTATATAGACTGCAGACTAGCATCGCACGAGAGCTCCAAAAGTTTATCCTGACCTGCACCAAGGTGGCAGCCGGACAACATGCAGTATCAAAGGCATTATTAGCATCTCGCAAATTGTAAAAGTTGCCTGGCACTTAGAAATGTGGGGCGAAACCAGGGATTATGCCATGGTTAACTTTTCATTTGACTGCTTTAGGTTACTAAAATATTCGTTTGGGTAGCCAATTCGTCTTTCGTTTGAAAAAAAAAAAAAAGCTTCAGATTCATCTTTTAGATTTGGGTGTTTTGTTACCAGCTGGCTTATTTGGGCGGCTTCATGGCCTCGTTGCTTAACATTGTTTGGCAGATGACACAAATTGGTTTTGGGGGGTAACCATCACTTGAAATGAAGCCGAATTTAATGTATGAAGGGTCGTAATTGCAAGTAAAAGCGCAATGTTTTTTGCCTCTGTGTCATGTGAATATACAGTGCAAGATGAACGTTTCTCAAAGAAAGAGTCAAGACTAGCTTGCTTTGAACATGCCATTGGTCTCATGAATCGTGTATGCGTGTGGATATACAGGACGGATTAGTGCAAACGTGCCGACGCCAGACAGTGGAAACCGTTTTCATTCTACAACGTTAAACGTGGGAGGGGCGATGTAGGTGACGCAAAGACACTGATAGCAGAGCCAGCCAGCCAGCATCGCTCTTCTTCATAATCTAATTTACAGTGACAGTTGTTTTAAAGTTATAAAATAAAAGAAGGCAATCAAGGTCGGCCCACGGCCCGATGGTAATCTTCTCGCGGCCCGGTGCCGGTCCGCGGCCCATAGATTGAGAAACACTGTGTTAGGGGGAACTTGAAACCATTAATAGTAAGGGGGGACTTGAAACAGTTGACAGTTGACAGTTGAGAGCAGTTCAAACGAACATTCTAACACCCATTATGACTCATCGTTCCAACCGACACTCTAGGAAGAAATGTTTGAGCTTTTGGAGACAAAAGTTTTATAGATAAACTGCAATAGTTTAAAAAGTATAAGACTTAAAAGGTTGAAAATACACACAGTACAAGGTATGACCGAGCCCTCCGGTACAAAGTTTCAAATAAGTTTCTAGCTTAAACGGTTGAAGCGCAGTTAAGTCTGATAGAGGACTAGACGCCCAGTCAGAATTCTCTACACTCTAAAGTCCCCATTAAAAGTAAATGGAGTCAAAAGTTTTATAGTTTTTTATTAATAGATTAAAAAGTATAAAAGTCAGAACTTAGAAAAGTGATAGCACAGGTCACATGAGCGAGACCTACGAAACAAAGTTTGAACCAAGTTTTTAGGTTAAGCGGTTCAGGCTGCATTAATTGCGTTAGGTTAGAAGAAGAAGAAGAAGATTAAGAAGACTGGGAATAACAATAGTTTGCATTTTCATGCAAACTAATAAAAACAATACAAGCACAAAACATTCAATAGACACACGCAAAATGATTGCATTATTAAACGTGTCATTGGAGGTCTGAACTAGTTTGGTTGTGTTAATTAGATTCACTTCTCTAGTTCTTGTGTGTATGCATTCATTCTAGGGCAGAGAGAGAGAGAGAAAGAGAGAGAGAGAGAGCTCCCAGCCACACTGAAATATTACTCATCAAAGATTTAATCATCTAGCCCATTAAATCCCTGTCGTTTGCAGTCTCTCGGTTTAAATCAACACAGAAATCTATTACTGCCAAATGAGTGCTAATATATGTGGCAGACAGCTCATCTCACCCGTCTGCTCTCCCCCGTAGACGCTGCCTCACCTGACAAATAGCTGGGCCTGGACTCATCAGACTGTGTGCTCCCTGCAGTGATGTCTATGTGGATGTCCATGCCCACAGCAGACAGTGCTATGTCTGGCCTGACCGTTTCCCCCCAGCCTGCAGTGCCCTGTCAGACACTCTAGGTGGCAGCACTGCTCTGACTTTCTGACTCCTCCAAGAGTGCCTGGCTCTCTGAGAGGGAAATAAGGTGCCACTCTTCTTTTATTGTTTCCCCCAGTTGCTGCAGGGTGGGACGCCTGCCAGCTGCCCACCCCACACACAAGACAAAACACACCAGAGATGGACTAACACACAAGACAAAAGCTAACACACAGAAGATAGAGTAACAGACAAGACAAGATATATGTTTACACACAAGAGATGAACACACAAGAGATAACACACATGAACTATAGGGCTAACACACATGAACTAGGGCTAACACACAACAGAAGAGCTAACACATGAACTAGGGCTAACACACCACAACAGCTAATACACATGAACTAGGGCTAACACACAACACAAGAACTAACACACATGGACTAGGGCTAACACACAACAGAAAAGCTAACACACATGTACCAGGGCTACAGTAACACACAAGACAAAGGCTAACACAATCTAACACACAAGACAAGAGATAACACATAAGAGAGAACACACACTTATTTCCCCCAGCATCACTCTGTCAAATGTGGGCAGCAGGGCGGCTGGTTCTGCAGAGCGCCGGGCATGATTCCCGCTAATACCAGCACATTATATTGCCATTACACTGGGCCGTTTATGAAGTGAGACTGCACGAATGGAGTCGGAAATTGCTTGGCAAACACCACCGCTTCATTGTGGAGGGAGAAAATTTATCTGCCCCACTGGCACCAATGGCTTGTTAGAAATGAGCGGCCCGCGTTTCAGAGGAGTGAAGTTTAGCTCAGTACATGCAGCGCTCTTTAGAGAGAGAGAAAGGGGGGAAGCCGAGGGGACGTTGGGCACCTCACGAGGAAATATTTGACTAATTTGTGGAAATCTGTCAAGTAACCAGTTGATTGTGTGAAGGGTTTGAAGGGACGATGTTTAATCGGACACGCATCACACACGCACCCACAACCTCAATACCCACTCAGAACTCACAGGAAGTGACCTCAGCGACAGTGCGGGCCCACGGGAGAGAGAGAGAGAGAGAGAGTGAAAGAAAAGAGAGAGAGAGGGAGAGAGAGAGCCCTCGTTACCACGCTACACGTCAGCCGGTGCACAATTTGCACTTTGGTCATGCTGGAGCGTCACAGAGCTGTCACTCCACAACCCCCCCCACACCCCCCTACATGTCCTTCACAGTAAATCACGCCTCGGGCACCGGGAGCACAGATAAGCGTCGGGAGATTTGCTCCGGCTGTCTGCGTTTGGCACCCAGTGACAAATACATGATTCCATTGTCACTCCCACCCAGGCCTGGCAGTGGCACCACGGGGGCTCAGCTGAGAGGAGAGCGGAGGAGAGGTCATGGCTGGGGTCACACGGAGAGGAGGCGGGGAGCCTATCGGAGGAATAGCCCCCGCGTTTCATCAATCATGTTTACACAGAGATGTCCTGTTTAGAGATTCCTTAGAGGAGGAGGAAGAGGAGAGTGAAGCAACAAACATCAGCAAGCGAGAGAGAGAGAGAGAGAGAGAGAGGGGAGGGATGGGGGAATGCAAAAGGAGATGCGCCGAGGCACACCCACCCAAAAAAAATCCAGTGTGTGTATGTGTCCATTTCCTGTGTCAAACATGCCAGCAGATTAGATCTAGTGGGACACTCCCCCAGTGTGTGTGTCTCTCTCTCTCTCTGTGTGTGTGTGTGTCTGTGTCTGTGTGTGTGTGTCCTGTCATGGGCATGTAGGAAGAATACTGATCATGGCTGCTGTCAGAGACCCTGTCTGACACACAAACACACACACACAAACACTTTCATTCTGCTATCTTTTTATTGCTTTCTCCATCTGTGATTTATCTCAAACTCTCTCTTCTTCGTCGTCTCACTCTTTCTCTGTTCTACAGAAACACACGCACACACACACACATACAGCATTAACAGCCACTGCAGCAGCACTAAAACACAGTAGGTACACTGGTGGTGGCGCAGGTGGTAGAGGTTTGCAGGTTCAAGCCCCTGCTCCACTCAACCCCATCAAAGTGTCCTTGAGCAAGATACTGAACCCCAATTGCTCCCAGTACAAATGTGAGACATTTGTAAAGCGCTTGTAAGAGAAAAGCGCTATATAAATGCAGTTTATTTACTATATATTTGTAACACTTATTCCATAGGGAGCACTGGCTTGCCTTGAGCCCCATTAGTAAACCCTATGGAGATATTGTGCTCACTGGTAGCGGGCTCATGCCAGGACAAGCCGCCTTCACATCAGACACTACACACTACATCAGTAGCAAGAGAGAATAAGCAAGAGAGAGAGAGAGAGAGAGAGAAAAAAGGGAGTTTTCAGTATCTAAAGTGGTGACCTACTTTGGTTGTTGCCTGAAAGATTGTTTGTTGTGATGTGTCTGTGTGGATCATAACAACAGTCCATTTAGGTTTCTGTTTTAATCAGCCAGACTTCATTTACAATCCACAGGCCCTGTTTGGATTTGCAGATAGCTGACACAGCCCTGAGGCTATCCAGTGCCACTGGTGCATTGTTCTGTGAAGGGACCAGTGTGTGTGTGTGTGTGTGTGTGTGTGTGTGTGTGTGTGTGTGTATGAGGTAAGTGCCTTTCATGCAGGCCAGAGACACACTCTGGAGCGGTTACAGCAGGTCACCGGCACGGAGCTCAGAATAGGTTCCCCCCAGACAACAACAGACTATAACAGCCACACACACACACATTTATAGACACACATGCACACTATATGAAACTGACAGCTAATGATCTCTCCGTGTGTGTGTCTCTCTGTTTATGTCTGTCTGTCTGTTTCTGTGTATGTCTCTTTGTCTGTCTCTGTTTTTGTCTGTATGTCTCTGTCTTGTTGTGTGTGCCTGTCTGTGCCTTTCTGTCTGTCTCTGTGTTTCTCTTTGTGTTTCTGCATCTGTCCCTGTGGCTCTGTGTCTGTGTTGTCTGTATCTGTCTCTGTCTGTCTGTCTCTCTTGCTCTGTCTGCCTGTCTGTCTCTGTGTCTCAGTCCTCACACTCTCTTCTATGAGAGCAGAGGCAGTGAGTGCTGGCTGGTGTGCTTTACTTTTCTCTCTCCTGTCTGTGTCTCTCTGTCTCTGTCTTCACACTCTCCTCTGTGTCTGTCTCTGTGTCTCTCTGTCTGTCTCTGTGTCTCTCTCGGTCTATGTCCTCATACTCTCTGTGTCTCTCTCGGTCTCTGTCCTCATACTCTCTGTGTCTCTCTGTCTATCTCTGTCCTCACTCCTCTCTAAGAGCAGTGGCAGTGAGTGCTGGCTGGTGTGCGGTACTGTCCTGTTCTCTTTCCAGTGTCTGTCTCTGTGTGTCTCATAAGAGCAGAGGCAGTACTTGTCCTGTTCTCTATCCAGTGCTCCCTGCTGCTGCATGTATGGGCCGGTCCTCCATCTTGTTTTTCACTCTGGAGCGCTGCTCGTGTAATGAGACACTTTGTGCAAATACATAGCACGGCGTTTATTCACGCAGTGTTGACATTATTAAGAAACATCAACAAAATATGTCGCCTGGCGATTTATGAAACCATTATTCAATTAAGAATGTTAGGAGAGGGTTGCCAAATGCACTAAAACCCCACGGCTTTTGGTTTGGCAAGACTTTTCATTGCTTGTTTATGGCTGTGCATGTATGAGTGTAACTTGAGCGTGTGTGTATGTGTGTGTGTGTGTGCGTGCGTGTGTGCATGTGTGTGTTTGTGTGTGTGTGTGTGTGTGTGTGTGTGAGCTACCCAGTCCTGGCCCAGTGTGCCTCGGCCTTTCCTCTTGGTTTACACTCTTGGACAAATCAAAGCTGCTAATCTTCTAGACTGTATATGAATGTGTGTGTATCAGGGCTGTTGCGAAGTGGGCCGTTGCCGAAGTTAATGTCACTCAGTGCGATGAGGTGTGTGTGTGTGTGTGTGTCTGTCTGTCTGTCTTTGTTTGAGTGTGTGTGTGTGTGCATATGTGTGTGTGTTTGTGAGTGTGTGACTGTGTCTATGTGTGTGTGTGTGCGTGTGGTGTGTGCATGCGTGTGTGTGTGTGCGAGCATGTGTATGTGCGCATCTGTGTGTGTGTGAGTGTTTGTGCATGTATGTGTGTGTATATGTGCGCGTCTGTGTGTGTGTGTGTGAGTGTTTGTACATGTATGTGTGTGTGTGTGCCTGGACTGCACATCATGGCTTTCTGTCTGTGTGACAGTGCATGGCAGCTGTATCCCAGGCCTGGAGCAGCGCTCAGCGGGCTGTCCTCCTGCGTTTGAGGGAGATTAAGACGGCCACAGCTGTTGCCTATTACCACACTTGAGCTCTGAGATGTTAAAGTGCCGCCCGCTGGAGAGCTTTTAATTAAGCTAAATAATCCAAATGGCCTCTGCGACCGCAAATGAAAGCAAAATGGCTCCGGGCGAGTTTGATTCCTGCTCCTTTATTCAGCTCATTTGGTAACAGCCCCAGGTACAGCGTGAAAGCCTCGGACCGAATGATGTGTGTATATTGAATATTAGGTTGCTATAGCAACTATTTGCTAACAGCTCAAGGTACAGTGTTAAAGCCTGTCCGTCTTTTGGGGCTAGTTCACTGACTGGTACCAACTTGGTTCATTTCAGTTCTGTTTTACTCTGGTTGATTTGGTTTCGGACCTTACAGTTTTCCACCACAACTAAAGCATTGCCTTAATGTAACCGGTTGCTATAGCGACCTAATATTCAATATGCACACATCATTGGTTCAGCACACTTGGAACCTTGGCCAAGGTGGTACCAAAACCGGTACTGGGTGCCAGACTTTAGTTCTGGAAAGACGAGACAAGTAGAGGTGACCCATACGGAGCTGGTACCATATTAGCACATTGTTCTGGAGCTCAGATGTAGTGATAGACAGATCATCCCCCACATGCGAGTCACAATACTGACGTACGTCAATTCAATTCTGTCAGGCTCTGAACCGGGCGGATAAACAAACGTGAAGGAGCACGTGTTGGTGCCATCATGGCAGCAGTCCAAGCGGTTGCACTTGTGATTAGCTGGTGGGAAGGACTCCTGCTAGAAGCCATTCACCTGCTCAGTGGTCCGCTAATGGGATTAGCCCACAGCTACATGTGCTAGCCTCCCCCAGCACTACTGCCTCTAGGAGGGGCAATGCTATTATCACTCACTCATGGAAGAAATGAGAGGGGTGTGTGTGTGTGTGGTCTGTGTTTGTGTCTGTGCGTGCAACTGCATGATTGTGTGTGTGTGTGTGTGTGTGTGTGTGTGTGCATGCACATGCAAGTGCATGATTGTGTGTTTTAATGTGTTTCTGCGTGCACCCATATTTTTGCATGCTTGCGTGTGTGTGTCCATGTGTGCCCATGTGTATAATGGCTTGTGTCCGAATGTGTGTGTGTGTGTAAAGATATGCAGTGATTAGGGCCGATTAGGCGTCCGGGTGTCCAGATCAAACTGGTGCCATCCAGGGGAAGTGTCTCGAGCTTGTCCTGGTTCCTGATTACCGATGAACTTTCTCATCGGAATTAATCACCATAACAACAGACTTAATCACCATAACAAGGGAATACACTTTGTTGGAATGGAAGTGGCTCATTAAATAGACTTTTCCTTAAGACTGCTGTGTATGATTAACAGTCTGTTGTAAATGGGATACATTTTGGGTGGGGCACAACAATAACCTCAAAATAGCCTCAAGACTTGATTATGTAATGATTTATGAAATTATACATGGGCCAGAGAAAACAACTAAGATGGTGATATTTGTGTGTATTGTAAACAAAAATTATTTTGTATTTAGTGTTGTATTCGTGTCTCTGCTCCCTTCCCTTGCGTTGTTGCTGTTTCTAGGCTGGCA
>JAGFZM010002641.1:9586-21582 GCA_017657215.1 Limnothrissa miodon | reverse complement strand
GAAAAGTAAGGGAGGCGCGATTCTCCCCATCCTCGTGGTGTTTGTCAGCACAAGAGTTATGAACACGACCAAAATCGTCGCGTCGACCTGGTGATGTTATTCTCTCTTTCGCTCTCTGGCGTCCTGTACTGGTGTTCACGTCCCGCGTGTGAAGACACGAGTGTTCGCTTATTTGGTAAGAGGTACCGACAGCCCCTCCGTAGGATGAGCGCAGCTCGGTGTCAGGAACGCGAACTGACTGCTATTTGAAAAACCAGACCTCGGGCAGCGGATGCGAGTCCAGTCGCTGACGTCAAAAAAAGGGAGGGGGGGGGGGGGGGGGGGGGGGGATATAGCGAACGATTCTCCCTTAACATTCACTTGCGTTTTCTCTCAACACTTGCCCCTTAGAGAAAGGCAGGCGGCATGAAATGTCTTGGGCGCTAACCATGGTGCTGAACTCACTGCCACAAGTAAGGAAGCAGGTTCTATTCTGACATGCAGTACTAAAAGATGCTGAATTCTTTGTTCAATCCGCAGGGGACTTCCTAAAAAGGCACTGTACAAAGCACAGTAGTATAAGCTAAAAGGCACAATCAGCAACTAAGACTATTTATAATTATTCAAAAGACTGCAAAATACCAAACCAACCCAACCATCAAGGGTCAAGAGTCAAGGGCAAAAAATGTAATACCACTAGCAAAGAGCTTTTGTAAGCATTACACACAGCCACCTCCCTTTTTCTCTTTACTTAGATCTCAAAACAGCTCCAGGGGCTGTGTGTTTAAAGATAATTTTTCAAGAGACACACAAAGAGAAACACACACACACACACACACATTTACTTTTCAAATGAAAAAAAAACAAACACAATATGAAATTCTTTTAATAATTTCCAAGCAATCTCTTATCTTACAAACCACACTTAAATGATTATAATTATAAAGTCCTCAACTGTGTAAGGTTCAATAGGCAGTAAGAGTCCAGTCCGAGCTATGTGTATGCAGGCCTGCAGGAACCATTGAGCAGACAGCAGTACAGACAGTAGACACAGACTCAAACACAGCACAGACAGCAGTACAGACAGCAGTATAGACAGCAGACACAGACTCAAACACACTACAGACAGCAGTACAGACAGTAGTATAGACAGCAGACACAGACTCAAACACAGCACAGACAGCAGACACAGACTCAAATACAGCACAGACAGCAGTACAGACTTAAACACAATACAGACAGCAGTACAGACTCAGAGCACAGACAGCAGTACAGACTCAGAGTACAGACAGCAGCACAGACTCACACACAAGTCTGTTTCACTCCCCTAGGGTTAGAGACATTGCAAGAGATGTGAGGCTCTGTTGTTTGTAGAATGAGCTGTGCATAACATGCAGTTGGTCTAAGTATTAAACATGGCCTAACAAGCTGCTATTCATTATGTCAACTTTGCACCTTGCCACTTAAAAAAGGGAAAACAACATTTGTTGGCACATTTTCCAGCTGTCCTAATTCAAAAACTACGATTAACTACCTTGCAACTACCTGTGCAACTACCTGTGTAAGCCTGAAGCCTAAATCCTAGTATCACATCTTCATTTCACAAAAAAAAACAAAAGAAGACATGTTCTGACTAATAATGTGTTATGGCCATATCCTCTTAAAGGCCCACTATGCAACATTTTTCATATAATTAATCCGTTTCATACTGTTTAGGATGCTAAAATGAGTCATTACACGGCAAATGAACGGTGTAGAATGCGCCACCGTGGCCAATAGCGGTAGATACAGCACTTGCAATGTTCAGCAGCGCGGTCTGCCTCCAATAGGATGCAGTGCAATACAATGCAATACAGCGGTCTTTAGTGGGAGCTCGTGAGAGAAAAAAACAGAACGTTGCTTAGCCCTTCTTTAAAGACACATTGACAACCCTAATGATGTCCTGTATACAAAATTATAATTATTTCACATTTCAACCATTAAGACGTTCATTCAAATGGACCCATATACTTCACACATTGAAAGTTGTCTTGTATCCACTTTACATCAAATGCTTTATACCAAATTCATTTAATAAAACAAGATAAAACACAGTAAAAATATGTAAAAGTGATATTGTGGTTTACAAAGTGCCCTACTTAAGTGTTCAACAACATTTCAGTGTAATTAAATATTCATTCAGATGTCATTCAAGTGCATGTTTCAATTCAATTCATTTTAGTGTACTTTTTAAAAGCGCCTAACAGTGAAACACATTCCTTTGAGAGACAGTGATATCATCCTTTCATGTGAATCAGTCAATATCCCAGTTTGAAATTGCTGAGACCCCATCACTTTGTGTGTTTGAATTGGAAACTCAGTCTGACATTCTACTGACATCAATAAAGTGTGCTGCTACACAATATATTTAAAGCACAATTACTGTTTTAAAAAGTGTGTATAAAAATATATATTTCTTTTTAAATAAAATATATAGCAAATAAATTCCTTTTATGAAAATACATGGGAGATTTTCTTTTTTAAGTATTACAGTAAAAGTATTTTTACCCCACTGCCCTGTTGGTCATGGTCATTGACTACTTTTAGATGGAAAATACAATTTGGTTAAAGGCGGAAACAACAGCAAACGAGCAGGCACCAAAACTCATATATTTTCCTTTTGACCTTTGATCTTGATCAACAGTGTCATGGGTGGAAAGCTCAGATTAGAAAAAAGTGTCTTGGGTGGAAAGCTCAGATTAGAAAAAGTGTCAGCAAAAAGCATAAGTTTTTTGCATACAGTGTAAACAGACTGACCCCTGGTGGTCAAATGAAGTGTTTGTAATCCCTCGCCCCTGCATTTCACAGGGTGCTGTTGAGAGCCCTGAGCTGCAGCTTGAGCTCCGGGTCCTGCAGTCGGTTTCCACTCAACTCCAGCTGTTCCAGTCGGCCGGGGGTCAGAGCCGAAGCTAAGACTGCTGCTCCCACATCTGACACATCACAGTAAGAAAGCCTTGGGGAGGGGGGGGGGAGAGAGAGAGAGAGGGAGAGAGAGTAAATGAAAAAGGAAGAGTGTGTGTTTTTGGATCTGTGTTTGTGAGTATGAGTGTGTGTTTGAGAGAGAGAGAGAGAGAGAGAGAGAGAGTGTGTGTGTGTGTGTGTGTGTGTGTGTTTATGTGAGTGAGTGTGAGTCTGTGTGTGTGTCTGCACTGAATCACCCAGAGATTTTAGAGTGGAAGAAAACATATTGTTGATTGCCCAGTCTAACATGGCAGCCATTAAACAATCTATACTGTGACTGAGACAACACTTTACAGCAACTTACTGTAACTTTTTGAGTTTACAGTTGGAGCCACTTAAGAATGAGGCAAACGCCATGACCCCTTTATCCTGAAGGTTGTTGGCACTGAGGTCCAGCTCTGTCAGGTGTGGATGCACAGACATCAGCGACACACAGCTGGAGGCTGTCAGGCCACAGTATCTGAGTCTAGAACACACACACACACACACACACACACACACACACACACACACACACACCCACAGACAACAAGGACATAGACCTGAAGCATCATACTACTCATTAGCTTCACATCTACTAGTTGTTTTTTTTTTGCTTTATCTGACCAGTGCTGTGCTGTGCTGCTATGCTGGGTCGTTGATGCTGTGCTGCTATGCTGGGTCATTGATGCTGTGTTACTATGCTGGGTCGTTGAGGCTACTACTACTGTGCTGGGTCATTGATACTGTGCTGCAATGCTGGGTCGTTGAAGCTACTACTAATATACTGTGTTGTTGGTGCTGTGCTATTGCTATGCTGGGTCATCTGACCACTGCTCCTACTGCTATGCTGGGTCGATGGTGCTGTGCTGCTATGCTGGGTCGATGGTGCTGTGCTGCTATGCTCGGTTGTTGAGGCTCCTACTGATATGCTGGGTTGTTGATGCTGTGCTACTATACACCTGCTGAGGCTGGTTGCCACTAGCCTGCTGTTGATGCTGAGCTGTGCATCTGCGATATTTCATTTTCATCCTCTCTTTTGTCTCCCTTCATCTTTAAAGCATGGAGTTTCTGAAATTTTACATTACTTCTTTATTTTTAAACTCCAATCCTTCTATATCTAGCTTTGCCACCGAAAACCGAAAGTCCAGATCGTGACTGGAAGATAATAGGCAGATATTTGTTTATCTGTGAAGACTGAAGATAATAGGCAGATATTTGTTTATCTGTGAAAACTGAAGATAGGCAGACAGGTGTATCTTTGAAGGCTTGTAGGCTTGTATTTGTGAAGGCTAAAGATAGGTGTGTCTCTGTGAAGGCTAAAGATAGGTGTGTATTTGTGAAGGCACGGCCAGGAGACACAGGCTATGATCGATTTGATGACCAACGTAATGAAGAGATACATCTTCATACATCTCATTGGCTCCTCAAGAACACACACTCAGTAATGAAAACGTAACTAATGTTTCGAAGCCCCACACTCTGCCACTTACTGCAATATCTCCAGTGCACTGTGTTGAGTTCCCTCCGAGAGCAACTTCAACCCTTCGTCCTGTATCTCATTATTGCTGAGGGTGAGATGCCTGAGGGGGGAGGCAGTGGCGCTGAGGGCTTTGGCCAGGGGTGTGCAGCTGCTAGCAGTGAGGCCACAGTCCCTCAGCCTGCACACACATGGGGGAAGCACAGGCAAGTCAAGTCATGAGTTTTTTAATGTTATTTCAGCCCTGGTGAGATGAGACAACCTTCCACCATGAATCCAAGTGTTGCTCCATTTAAAGAGGCATTAAACGCCACAAACCTGTAGGGGGAGCTCTGTACAGTTAACTGTATTGCTGTAGTGTACACTCCTCCCTCAGAAGTTGCAAGTTCCGTATTCACTATACAGGGCTGTACAGCGGTGCGCTCAATCGCCGTTTGCTACACAACAGACCAGTCTAACAGAAAAAACGATTTCTAAGCGGTTTTATGACCACAAAAATGGTCACATAAACTTACTGAGTGCCTCTTTAAGATACAATCAGTAAAGACATTTGGGACAGGCTGAATGTGACGCACGCACCTATAGAACTATAGGCTACCATAAGCAGAAGGAATGATGGCAAGTGCCAACCGTAAGAGAGGCAGGTTGATAAAAAGTGTGACATTAATGTAGCAGGTTGATAAAAAGGGTGACATTAATGATGTTGGACGGATTATGGTGTGTGGGAAGACTTCCTACCAGACCAGTATGAATGTAATGTTGTGTTGTAATGTAGTGTATGAATGCAATGTAGTGTGTTTGTTGTTGTTAAGCGGTTTAAAACTCACTCAAGCCTCCTGAGTCTACAGTGTGAGCTGCTCAGACCCGCGCAGAGGTGAGTGAGGCCCTCATCCGGCAGTTTATTTCCATTCAGACTGAGTTCTCTCAAGCTGGAGGACCGACTCACAGCTGACTCCAGGGCCTCGCAGCCCGCTGTAGTGATGCCACAATCGTTCAGTCTGGGAGGTCAAGATAAGAATGAAAATATTAAATTTCCATTTAATTCAAATCAAAGTCTAGCTTTTTATTTCCGGTTAAAGCCCTAAATATTAGCAATTGTAAGAGCACTGTGCAAACACACCTCCCATATATTAGTGAAAAGTTCTGCTTTATACTTTAATTAGGTCGTCAGTATATTGGTTGAGCTTGACAAATTGTGTTTGTATTGTCGCACTGGATAAACGCATCAGACAAACGATAGTCCAGTTGACATGCGTAAGACTCACTTTAACGTCTGCAGCTGGCAGTTGGGACTCAGTAGGCCTGAACAGATCTGTGCCAGTCCTGGGTCCTCCAGGCTGTTTCTGGACAGGTTCAGCACCTTCAGGCTTGTGTTGTGACTGAGGAGGTTAGCCAGCAGCTCACAGCTTTGCAGAGTCAGATTGCAGTACCATAACCTGAAGTTGAATAAATACAATACATACATACATACAGTACATACATACATAAATAAATAAATAATTGGATTATTTGTTAGAGCTAACTAGGTACAAATACTATACTGCTTAAGTGCTTATTTGTCATTACTATACATTTCCAGAACAGGCTAAGGCATTTGAGGAAATATACCAATATTTTAGTTTTATGGCAAGTGTATCTGCCTAACGTTAAGACCGATTCTAACATGGGTGGGACAGTAATAGCATTGTCTGAAAGTCATTCATTAGTCAAGTACAATAGCTGTAACAGACTGTTGCGGTACTTTATTCGCAAACTGTACAGTAAGGTACAATTTGCTTCCTTCACCAAAACAATTGTCAAAATAGTCCCTTAAACTAGCCTGGCTTCCACGATATATAAGCTCGTAGGAGCTTAGTCTGGCGAACCTACCATAATACCTGCCTTCTGAGAGCCGGGCTTAACCTGCATCTGTCAGATGCCTCACTGGCGCTGGGGGGTAAAGCTCGTTTCTCATTGGTTCACATTTTTGGGGAACGGAAATGCTCTAAAACGGCAGCTCCACCAGAATGACTAGTTCATGAAATTCAATGTAGCGTCACAGGAAGCATGGGCGGGCCCAGGCTACCTTTAAACAGCTTCAGATACATCTAATCTGTCAGATAAGGCAGATAACTATGTGACTGTTATCGCATGAAGCTGCATAGACTACTCACACTATTAAATTATTTACATCCTAAAATATTGTCCACATCTAAAACCATATACATAGACCATCACTCTCACTCACTTCACTGTGTTTAAGCTACAGTCTTTAAGTCCAGGGTAGAGTTCGGTGAATCCAGAGTCCTGCAGGTCATTGCTGCTCAGGTCGAGTTCCACTAAGGTGGTGTTTGACTTCAAAATGGATGCCAGAGCTCTGCAGCCTCGCACTGTGATGTTACAATCACGCAACCTGAAACACAGACTGTATTGTAACTGTCATAATGCTTAAAGACGTTTCTTGTGGATTTGTAACTTTTAAAATATAGTTTTAAAAATGCCTCTAGCATCCTAATCAGCCGTACAGGTAATTGCACAGTACAATAAATAATGTCACACTGAGATGATACTGTATGCACTCATTTTTACATACGTAGCTGATCTGGTTGCTTTGAGGACGGGAAGCAGCCTTAAGGCACATTCCTCTGACTCAGTGTATTTCCGCATGTCCAGCGTCTCCAGTTCTTTTCCTGAGTTCAGTAATAGAAAGGCCACGGCAGAGCACTGCGCAGGGGTCAAACTACATCTCGATTCACTCGCCGAGCTAAGTCTGCTTTGGACCTCTTCCTCCAGACTGCACAAGTCATGTAGCTCACTCAAGCAGTAAAATAGACTCAGACACTTCTCTGGGAAGGGATTCTCCTGGATTTTCCTTCGGACGTACTCGACTGTCCTCCTGTTAATGTCCGAGGTGCTTCCCTCCTGCAGCAGTAGACCTTGCAGAAGTGTCTGGTTGGATTCGAGCGAGAAACCAATAAGAAAGCGCAGGAAAAAATCTAGCTGTCCATCCTCACTGCGCAGAGACAGGTCCACAGCACTCTCCAGAAGTTCATACACACTTGACGCTTTGAACAGGCAGGAAAGTTTGGAGGTCGTTGTAGGGTGGCAACACGTCCCCTCCTCCCGGTTGGCAAAACTAAGAAACACATAGAGAGCTGCGAGATGCTCTTGAAGGCTAAGATGAACAAAGTGGAAGACCAACTCAGTTTTCAAGCCTCTCACACTGTCAGCACAAACTCCAGGATACTGACAAGCTTCTGTGACACTGAGATCACTGTTTTTCAGGTCATCTTCATAGAAAATGAAGTTTCCCTTCTCTAGCTGTTGAAAGGCCAGTTTGCTTAGCTTGAAAATTACATTTTCCACTGTGTGTTCAGGAGATGAGAGCTTTTCCTTGGTAATATCTGTCTGAATGAACAAGAAGTGAGTGTATATCTGGGTTAACGTCTGTGGGATATCTCCACTCTCGGTTTCACTCAACAGCTTTTGTAGGACTATCACCAATATCCAACAGTACACGGGTATCTGACACATACCATAGAGACAAGGAGATATCTTCAGGTGCTCAAGAATTTTCCCAGCTAGATGTTGGTCTCTGATCTTCATCTTGATGTACGTCTCTTTGCATGCGTCACTAAAACCTTGCACTTCTGTCTCTCGATTAATGAAGCAATGGGGAATGCGGCTGACTGTCTCCGGTCGACTGGTGACCCAGAGAAGAGCAGAAGGAAGGAGATTCCCCTTGATGAGGTTTGTCAGCAGCACATCCACTGAAGCTGGCTCTGTAACATCAGACAGGCTCTGATTGTTCTGGAAATCCAGAGGATACTGACACTCATCAAGACCATCAAAGATGAACAGAATCTTATTATCACTGTTTTCTAGTGTTTTTTTGTTCATGGTCATTGGAAAGAAGTGTTGTAGAAGGTCGAGTATGCTGTAATGTTTCTCCTTTAAGAAATTCATCACCCGGAAAGGCAGCGGAAATATGAAATTAATCTCCTGATTAGCTTTTTCTTCAGCCCAGTCTAGAATGAACTTGTGCACACACACCGTTTTCCCAATTCCAGAGATGCCCACGGTGAGCACAGATCTTGTAGGATTCTCCTGACTAAAAATGTCATTATATGTGACAAGCACTTCCTCCGACAGAGGCTCACCAGGAACCATCTGTGTAAGTTCTGTGTGAGTGACGATGTACATATCTGTATCGATATCAGGGAAGAAATAGGAGTTGGATGTGTCTGTTTGTTCCAACAGATGCTTGTACTGCTCCTTAATGAATGATTTATAATTCACTTGGTTGGTGTCTTCTTCTGGATTAGTGTCACTGTAAGAAATTACATTTGATTAGAATTCTTAACTAAAAAAATCGTTATTTTTATTCTCAAAAGAAATACTAAATGTACTAACAATGCAAGATGAAGCAATCACTTAACAACGCATGGTATAGAGTTACCTTTGTTTATTAGGGCAGCCACCAGGGGGAGCTATATCCTCAGACCTGTAAATTACAATCACCTCATTAGATAAATAAATAGATAGATAGATAGATACTTTATTGATCCCCAAGGGAAAATTCAAGTCCCCAAGGGGAAATTTCAAATTATTATGCTCATGGACTCTGGCAACACAAGTAGAGATCTGTTAATGATACTAAAAGTGGATGACCTCACCGCTTTACATTGCTGTGGTCTTCTAGTGCCATTGTAGGTGGCAACTCCATTGAAGTATCACTTGCCTCAGAGGCACAGGCTGACCCAGGCTTTCCAGACACATCTAGATCCATTCTATGTCTAAACATATCAGGACCAAATATTAATTTAGATTTTTCTGTTTAGTGACATCTGATGGTGCCAACTTGGTAATGATTGATAGATAGACAGACAGACAGACAGACAGACAGACAGACAGATAGATAGATAGATAGATAGATAGATAGATAGATAGATTCTTTATTGACCCCCAAGGGGAAATTCAAGGTCCCAGCAGCTTAAAAAATCAAACACAACACATACTACAATGAATACAGGATGATAAGCAAATCAACAAATGGCAATATGGCAATATTCTTCAACATCAGTCAAGATGTCACTGTTTGAGTCAAACAAGTTGTTAACTCGTAACATAAACAGAAGATGACATAGGCTAGGCTACTCTGGGCTCGATGATGCTCGCAGCTTCTAGATGGGGTGAACGAATTTTTCCGGATTATGTGGTTACAGCAAAACTCGCAGAGTAGGCCTATTTCAGGAAAAATATGCCTTTTTATTAGTCGTTGTAATGAATTCTACCCAGTTACACAACTGATATTTTCGTATTGGCTGTTGCATTGTCTTTTTTGATTGGCTGAATTCCAACGTCTTACGTCAACGAATTCCAAAGCTATGTCTCATGTGTTATAGAAAGTGAAACTAGTCTAGTAGGGCTCTCCAGAATAAAAAAACAACTCAACTACATGCATAAATAAATAAATAATAAAATCCGATCTCATTAGACGAAGGTCTATAATACGGGTTTATAACGAAAAGCCATGCAATTACATGTAGCCTAGTCATATTATCTGAATGCAAAGCAAACTGAAATATGACGCAGCTGACGGTCTGACAGTTAGTTGACGCTGTCCGACGTTTGGAAAGACTTTGGCTTCATCCTGTTCTGGAACACTATTGCTAAACTTATCGTTTAGACACTGGACAAATTAGCCTAATGCTACTGGTGCCCGCAATAATGATCACTGTTAATTTAAGAAGCAGGTTTGTGATGTAGGCCTTGGCAATTTTACTGCCCCGATTTTTTATATATATATAAAACGAAAAAAATTATTACCTCTTTATAGGCTCATCTGTATCACTCTTTCTGTGCATGGAATGATGAATGATGATTATCTTCTAAATAGGCGATTAATTCCACGAATAAATGGAGCCTGTGGTGGATCCTTCGCCTGGCTGCACCCTGTTCTGCAAGTTCTCTAAACTAAAACGGAAACATGGAGGCGGCCTACACTAAGGTCGAGTGAGGCACGTAACGCTGAGTTCATTAGAGGAAATAATAGTTTAGGTTACCACAACAACATGGAACACGTGATTCCTTCCTTCATCTGAGATACAGAGCTCTGTTGGTTCAGCAACGTCTGTGCCTACCGATAGTAAAAGCTCTTTTTTTATGTTTAAGGTTTCGGTTTAAATAGTCTTTTATTATAGGTCTACTATTTGAAATGCCAAATTATAAATGAAATAGCATCATATTTGTTGTGAGCCAGCAGACTATATAAATGTAGGCTAGGTTAGGCCAGAGACGTGTTCTAAAAGATCTTTGGTTAGGCTACTCCACAGAAATGTATGTAATAATATTCGTAAATTTCATATATAATGTCAGCAGCCATGCATGTGTCCTTCCTAAATATGCATGTGTCCTTCCTTATATTTCTCTCTCTCTCTCTCTCTCTCACACACACACACACACAGCACTCACATATCAATCAGGCACTGGAAGCCTGTGGATATCCCAACTGGGCTTCATCAAAACAGGAAGGATCATGGCCATGAGGTTGTGATCTGGCGTCCTCTGGTGGACAGTTTGTATGTTTTTGTGCCCCCTTCCCTGCTCTGTCCTTGTCATTGTTTGCACCTGTACTTGATTGTCAAATTATTGGTTCATTGGTGGAGCTATTTAAGTGGGTTCTCTCCAGTCTGTCTTTGTCAGTCTGTCTGTGCACTCTGGAGAGTTTGTTTGTGGAGAAGTCTGGTTAGTATGTGTTAGCTGTCTGTGTTAAGCCTTGTTGTCTGTGTTTGTGTTCTTACCCGTGTTAAGTCTTGCTATCTGTGTTGTCACTGTTAGCTGTGATTTATGTAGTCTATGTTCAATGTTAGCAGTTTATCAGTCTATGTTCAGTTGATGTTCTGTCGCTATCAGTGGTCTGTTCTCAGTGTTAAAGTATCTAGTCTATGTAGAAAACACATGGTGGTTCCCTACATATCTAGATTGTCTGAGAAGCTAACAATAGTCTTCAGTAAGCACAACATCCCAGTCTTCTTCAAACCAGGAAACACCCTAAGACAAAGACTGGTTCACCCTCGGACAAAACTCCTTGGCACAAACTCAACAATGTGGTCTATGCCATACACTGTTCCAAAGGATATTTTTTTGGACTACACAATTTAAGGAGGTGTATCCAAGCAACTTTACGTAAAGCCGGGCCTCTGTTCAGATTGGCCCGTTTCAGCGCTGCCATTTCTAGTTAAGTTTACATGTAGAAGCAGGCGGGAGATAGTGACGGAGGTTTGGTATGGTACATGCTGACCCCCTCCACCCCCATGAGGTCCCTGAGATCCAAGAACCAACTGGTCATCCCCTGCAGCAGACTCCGGACCTTTGGTGACAGAGACTTCAATGTAGCTGCCCCCACTCTGGAATAAATAAACTGCCATATACAATCTGCCCCTTCACTGACCCTGTTTAAAAAGTTCCTCAAAGCATATCTCTTTAATGAGGCCTTTCACTGTGGGATAGCTAGAAACGTAATTTCGATGCCTCTGTATGTCCAGTATATGTAGAGAAATTGACAAGGGTTAATAAC
>JAGFZM010002640.1:3568-16455 GCA_017657215.1 Limnothrissa miodon | reverse complement strand
ATGGATGAGGGGAGATCTGCTGTCCACTGGGAAACACACACACACACACAACACTTATGAAAGATGCTTGTATGCACGCACTCACAGATCAGAGATCTCAGATACTTTAACTGGTAATAGCTAAAGTCCACAACAACAACATAGAGCCATTCCTCATCATAATATTATGTAGTCATAGTGAGTGAGAAAGAGTGTAACAGAGTCCTTCTCTGTCAACCTAGTGTGTGTGTGTGTGTGTGTGTGTAATGCAATGCCATACACTCTCGGGCTGCCCCTTAGTAAAAACTGTACAATTAGCACAAAAGATTTCCACATACTAGTGCTAATGTCTACTAGCATAATGTCTGGTTGCTACTACCTACCTGTCCCTATGACCTGACTATCATATGTTGTAGGACAATATTTTGGAATTATTCTGATGTTCTGGTATTCTGGTAACCAGTATTGTACTTTTCCTGCATGACCCCTAGCAGCTGGGCCGTGGGTCTCTTATGAACTACCGAAGTGGTTGGGTTGGCCTGTCCCATGGAGCCATGGATCAGCCTAAGCTTTCTCCCTCGCTAACTACACAAGGGGAGTTTTGCCCTCTGTGTTGTGAAAATGAAACAGAATTAAATTTAACTCAAACACGATAACATAATAATGCTGACCAAAACATTAGCCCTGATTTAAGGTATCAGAACATGTAAAAGTATAAGATGCTAATGTCAGTACACACACACAGGTACATACCTATTTGCAAAGTATATAATGCCAATGATAGAAACATAATAATTTGAAAGTATATAAGTACATACCAATTTGCCAAGTGGACTTGATTTGGATCAGAATGCAGAGAAAGACACACACTCCTGAGAGGGACGCCATGAAGGATGAGAGCTGCACTGACTGTGTGTGTGTGTGTGTGTGTGAAGGTATGTATGTGTGTGTGAGTGTGTGCTGAGATGCTGATCACAGAAATGGGCTTGAACACACACCCCTCAGTTTAAAGTGTGTATCCTGTCTCACCCACCCGGGAGTAGACATGACAGGAACATCCAGATGCCACGTGCTGTAACACATGACAGAGCATGGTGCACACACACACACATACCTAATACAACAAAACATACTACCACAATTACGAGTCTCAAATGAATGGTTGTGAAAATCTGTTTTTTTCCATCAGTGCTTCGTCCTCAGCTCATCATGTTCTTCCACAAGTACATAGTCCTCAGATTTTCTTCTACCACCTTAGTTTTCAATACCATTACCCATTCAGTCTTCAGATGTTCTTCCACCAATATTCAGTCTTCAGATGTTCTTCCACCAGTGCTTAGTCCTCAGATGTTCTTCCACCAGTGCCTAGTATTCTGATGCAACAAGACTCACTTAGTCTGCAGAACTACTGGGGATTAGGGTTAGGGTCTGCACACCTACTGGGGATGAGCTTCATCTTAGGAGACACAACCCAGCTGACAGACTTTTTTCCCCCTGAGCTTGGAATGGTTGGAAAGTGTTAATTTATGCATTCATATTTACTTTTTTTTTAATGTGTAATCCATATATGTGCTTACTTCTTATTGCACACAACCTAGTAATATGTTGAACTATGTTTGTTTATGCTGTGATACAGGAGGAAGGGAGGGATGGAAAACCAAAAAGAGGAGAAGAGAAAGAGATAAGGAGGATTACAGAAAGAGGTGGACAAGGAGAGTGAAGGAGGGAAGAAAGAACAGGAGAGACAAAGAAACAGAAAGAATTAAACAATTATTATCCAGAAGGAAAGGAAGCAAGACAAGGAAAAAGAAAAAGGATGGATGGATGGATTTTATTATTTTTTTTATTGATAATTATAAGGAGTTGGAGCAAAGAGAGAAGGAGAGGGGTCAGAAAGAGAAAATAATAAAGGGGGGCAGAGGGAAAGAGAGAGAGAATAGAGGGCAAAGAGTTGGGGAGGGAGCAGAGAGAGAACTGCTGATGTGAAATTGGCAGACGGGAAGACACAAGGAATTTCAGGCAAACGACGTGTAAAGACCCATAGACACCAGTCAGAGGAAATCCTGCTTCCTGCTCTCTCTCTCTCCCTCTCTCTCACACACACACATTCCCTTTTTCACACACACACACATACACACACTTGTTCTTTCTCTCTCTCACATACACACTTTTTCATACACTCTCTCTCTCACACACATACACACACTGTCTCTCTCTCTCACACACACACACACACACTCTCTTACACAAATACACATACGCTCTCTTTCTCTTACACACACACACTCTCACACATACTCTCTCTCACTCTCTCTCTCTCTCTCTCTCTCACACACACACACACACATACACAGACTGAGCAGGAAATACTCACAGATATTTTGTGTGTTTTCTAAGACAGAGTATCTGATTCCTGCCTTTTATTAACATATTTATATGTTGAGGTAAGACGTGGTAAAATTGCATAAAGATTTAGTTCAATAAAAGAGAAAAAGAATGATACAAGAAAAGCAATAGCAAATCATTATCAGAATTCATGTGGTCTACTGATTCAGACGTGGTTAGTCAGTTTGAGTCCAGCACCTTCCAGAGTGTGTGTGTGTGTGTGTGTGTGAGTGTGTGTGAGCTACTGACCCAGACGTGGTTAGTCAGTTTGAGTCCAGCACCTTCCATGTCCATGGCTGCTTTAGAGTCATATGAAGGAGGCATGTGGCGTATGGGCTAGGCTAACCCACTGCAAAACATCGCTTGAGCGATGCAGCTGTCACCCCTACTTCAGTTCAAAGCCTCAACTCGACTACTGGTCCATTTCCGCCACAATCAGCAAAAGAAGTCTTTTCATCATGGCCTTCACCCAATCGCATCTACGTGGATGGACGCGCCCGATGCAGCCAGAACTATATGGAGTCTCATAGGCAAACAGGTATCAGTTGGAGTGCATTATTTCAATAGAAGCTAAAAAAAAAAAAAACTACTCAAAACTTCCCGATGAAGACTAAAAACCAAGCTAAAAAAAACAAAACAAAAAAAAAAAACTGAAAATTAACAGGCATGATATAGCATAATGCTGGTTACAAAAGATGAAAAAGTGAAAAACAGCAGAAGGGGTAAAAACAACAGTGGGAGCTGCAGTAACAGGCTGCCATTGCACAGCACCATTACCATAGCAACCCTACAGTATCTTTAGCATCTTTAACTTCTATCTACTTTCACACCATACCTTCCTCTTTCACAAACTCATCAACATAAAAACATACGGAACCTAGGACTTTCTTGCACTATGGTAACCATAGCAACCATCTGTTTACCTCTTATCTCAATTTCCCCACCTACACATTGATTTATAACTTATTACCCTTAAAGGCACATAATCAGAACTGAGTAACTAACCCAGTCTTCCAAGTGATAAAATGAAATAATCCCAAAAACTGTGTGGCCAAATAATACATTAACAGAGCAGTACTGATAATCTCACACAGAAAGCAAAAATCGAATCCATCCAAAGAAGAAAAACTGAAGAAATCAACAAAAATTTCAATGGATACAAAAAAATACTCATGATAACTCACGAAAAAAGAAGAATCGGAAAGAAAAGCTTTCCTAAAAAGTACCCTACCTTTTACATATTATTATTACTTATTATTAAGGGACCTTGATTAGGCTGCAAATTCATTTGTGTTAAGATTGTACATTAGGATTGTAGGGAAAGATTAGTTGTCCAAGAGGTGAGTTTTATTCACAGAGCAATTAGCGTGTTTGTGATCCGTAACCATGGCGTTTGATGTGTGTGCAGTCTGTAACCGGTACAAAGTGTGTGCAGTCATATAAGAAGTTGTTTTCAGACCTCTGTCTGCAGGACTAGTAATAGCTGAAATGTCTTTTCTGGACCCTGGACAGCAACAGAGAGGAATGTCTGTGTGCTCTGGAATGTCTCACAGCTCTGAGTACTACTGCACCCACATCTTTCTCTGTGTAAGAAAATATGAATAAAATATGAAAATAAATAAAATAATCTGCCAGTACATTTATTTTTCCAAATTCTAATGTCATACTTAATTCCATTATTATGATTCTTATATTGCCAGACTGAAGCCATTTGTTCTGGCATGCTCCTAATAGTGAGATATCTGGTCTAATGTAAAAAATGACCAAAACTATTTTTTTTTCTTGATTCCAAGGCAGTTTTAAGCCACATGTAAGTAGCATCACATTAAAAACAGTCTGTTTTCTATAGTCTAATCCTGGAAAAATCAAGATATAGCATGTGTCGATGAGCCTTCTAATGACTGAGATAAGAGCTTTAAAGTTAAGGTAGTGAAATTGCCCTGAAAATAGCCTAGGGCTCAAAGGGTTAAAGTCTATGGACACTGTGTTATACCAGCTTGTGCTCCCCTGAAAAGTCTCTCTGTCTCTTACTCTATAGCTGATATTTTTAGATGGTTGTAGAGGAAAAATGCTGTGTCAAAGGAACAGTCTATCAGACCAGGAACCATCATTCTTTTTAGGTTGAAATGATCATCAGGCCAGATGGGGTCTCCTCAGAACATCCTCTGTGTGTTGAAGATGCGCAGCTTAGTCATGAAGTTGAAGTAGATATAGGCCAGGCAGACCAGCAGGTTCTTCATGAGGAAGAGGAGGGGAGAGATGCGTCCAAAGGAGCCCAGCAGCGCCCCCCGCAGGAACAGGAAGGGCAGATCCTGCAGCAGCACACCCAGCGGCGCCAGTAGGGGGCAGCAGGGAGCCAGGATGAGTCTGAGACAGGAGAGGAAGCTGCAGATGTAGAGGGGAAAGACCCAGCGTGAGAAGCAAATGTCGGGCCGAGAGCTCACGCGCAGCAGCTCCGCCGTATCCAACCAAAACAAGAAGGCGTGGCCAAACTCGTCTGCGCGTACATCACTCGCCAGCAGCAGCCGCAGCGGACCGGAATATGGCAGTGGAAAACGCACTGTTGCCGTGCCGACTGAAGAGGCAGGGCTGGGGTGAGGGCTGCCCACAGGCATTGGGCCAAATGGGCGTGTCCTCAGGTCTGCTCCACCCACAGGTACTCCTGTGACCGCTCCATTGGCTTCTGGTGGGCGTAAGCCCCGCCCCACACTCTGTTCTGCCCCACCCCCTGGAATTGTTCCTGCGGTAGCTGGGCCAGTTGCCGTGGGGGCAACAGGGGTCACCTGTTCCAGGTGACTCAGAGTTGGAATGTCAGAGTCTCGGTCTAACTCACTGGCTGAAAACACACACACACACACGCCCACAGACAAAAGAGAATAGATGCAGATAATATTGGTAGTACACACAGTACGGGGCCGTCCTGATGGTGAAACAAAGACGTACAGGGAGAAAAAGCCTTGAGATTTACTTGTATGAATTAACCCTTCATTAACAGAAAGCAGTACAGACACTAATTTCCCTAGTTAGCTAAACCTCACCCTAACCCTAAGTCCTCTTCAAGTAAAGTTAGCCACTGGCAGTGCTGATGAAGTTACTTTACAATTACAATTTCAAATTACAAAACGCATTACAATTACAATTTAAAATTACGACATTCTAAAATGTAAATTCAACAATGTAAAAAAGTATTTTCACAAAAACACAGAACAAAATTGAATTACATAGTATTGTTTCTGGCCATCTTCTAAAATCTAAATCATTATAGTTAACTGTCAACCACACTTGAGGTGACAAAAAAATACTTTTTCCACTCAAATAAAAAAATGATGCCTGCTAAATGTGATATGTGACTTGGATGTGGAATTGGATGACAACATGAATCCCGTTCTGAATCAGCAGTTAGCACCAACTGAATAGACCATAGAAGTTCCTGTGTGTGTGCATGTGTGTGTGTTTCCTGAGTGTGTCCTGATTCCAGCAATTTAAGAAAAAGTCATCAATCTCCCGCTGATGACACATGACCAGCTGAATCAGCCACACACTTACACACAGACAAACAATGCACTCTCTCTCACACACACACACACACACACACACACACACACAGACACAAACCCCTGCCCTCAGAAACACACACACACACACTATCCACTCTCTCTCACACAGGCACAAACCTCTGCAGACATACACAGACACACACACACACACACACACACACACACACCACACAAACCATGATTTAATGATTCCGATAAATCTCTACCAATATAATTTATTTACACAACTCAAGATCAATAAATCAATCAGGAGTCTTTTGTAAAGACAAAAAAAAAAAAAACCCAAGTGTACATATTACACTACATAATTTTCACGGCTAATCTCTACCATCTCCAGCTGTTTAGAATGTATACCTATTTCAAAAATTAAAACTAAAACAATAATCCTATATTAGGAATGTACACTCACATACACTCAACTCTTGATATGAAGGTCAATAAAAGATTAAGAACTGCAGAAAAATTAAGAATGAAATGAGAAAGTAGTTAAATTGTGCATTGCTTTTAAATAACAAGAAAATGATATATATATCATGCCTATATATAGACAACAAGGTAAAACCTCGCTTTAGCTGGCCATCGGAAACACTAACGTTAGGTCACGTTAGAAATAGAGGAAACGTTTAAGTTTGTTTTGTGTTTTTAGGATAATAATAGTGGTTATGCAGTGAGCAGTTTCTCATATGGAGCAAAGTGTGTTCCGTCCTAGTTCAAAACAAAACAAACACTCTTTCAAGCTTTGGATACAGATCAAATGTTATACAGAACCGATGGCAACTGGGGCATACTATTTTACTTAACGTTAGCCTACCTGATGGCACAGGAAATGTTGCTGACATTGCATTGTGTTCTGGATATTCTGTGCCTATACTATCCCTGGACAGCTCGACCTCTTCCAAATCATCAGTCAGGTTATCATCTCCATGTCTGTATTTCTCCTGTAATGGCATTTTTCTTTTCGGAAAATGTTGAGATGTCCTGACGTTTTGGTTTCATACCTTCTGCAGATTTACATAGCCATTCATCATTAGTTAACTATGGTAACATTATCGCTCAGCAAAGCTAGCATGAATTCAATAATAACGTAATGAACAACGTTATTTTGAGTGGCATATGCAATACAAGTGGGCATATGCATGTATATTAATACTGAAAATTCGCCACTGTGTGACAAACATACCCAATAGTTATCTTTTTGGAAGCACCACTACCGCTGTACATGCTAACATTTCATGAGTTGCTCAAAATGTGAGCAGCACTGAGCAGTGAGAAATAGAGGGGGAGGGGAGGGGGAAGCTACGAGGATGGCAAGAGAAGCGCCGCTGTATCTCGTCTTGTTCCAAAATTGTTTTCACATCATGAACTATTGTTGATTTTGAAAAATCTAGCCTACATTATAGATTTACAAATATGCGTAATGAAAATTTTTTTAGGGGTGGCAAAGGATAATTTTGGGGTGGCTGTAGCCATCCCTAGCCACCCCCTGGGGGCGCCACTGGTCACAAACCGAACGTCTGCACTCAGACATACACAGACACACACACACCACACACAAACCATGCACTCTCTCGCTCACACACACACAAACCATGCACTCTCTCACACACACACAGGCACGAACCCCTGCACTCAGACACACACAGAGAAAAGCTGTAGTCAAACACCATTGGATAGGATATCACTGTGAAACCTGATTAAATTATCTGGGTTAAGATTAGAAGTTAAGGGTCAGAGGTTAGGGCTAACCGACTGCCTTAACTACTTGGCCTTAGATGAATGCATAAGTCCCACCAGTATCACCTACCGGTATGTATAGAGACACACTCAAAATGAGTTTACTCATATTAATGAGTGTACTATAACCACTACATTATCTCAAACACGGGTCACCTGTGTAGTCTTTACTTGTGTTGCCCTATTCTACACCGTCCCTTATCAGACATACTTACATTCTTACGGCCTGCATTTGGTTTAGGCTCAGCTGCCTCTGATTGTTCCACTGATTTTGATATGCTGAATTGACACCACATGATATCAGCACAACATTCCAACAATACCCCAACATGAATGAACATACAATACAACTATGGCATAATAATTGTGTTTTTGATTATGTTTCTGAGCTTATAGCTGAGAAGGCTATATGGTTTGCTTTACTCTATATCTTTCACTTAACTACTCTGCAATTTGTACTTAAAAATTAGCTGAACATTTCAAAAGACAGAACTTCACAAAAGACATCTATAGATAAATTCAAACTATTTATTTATGGACAAGTGCAATCAAAACATTTTTGCAATGTACATAGATTACAAATTATTTCCAGATATAACAAATATTATATTAGATCACAAATTATATCCACATAAAACAGTCTGATCCCAACTTTACCTCATAAGAAAATTTCAGGTTATGTACAGGTTATGTAAACATAATTATGTATTTACACATAGCTGGATAGTTGTAAAACCACATATTTATTTATACCATTTGTGACTAGCAAAATTACTAGCTTTCAAAAAGTCTGGCCAAAGTGGAGATCTCTTACAACCCTAGCTTATGGTGTACATTTTAGGACATCCTCAGATCTTAGACTCAGATGTCATCTGTCAGTTCTCAGAAAAAATCTGTGAGTGTCAGAAAAACCTGTCAGTTCTCAGAAAAACCTGACAGTGACAGAGGTTTTCCTGAGACTGACAGAGTTTTTTCTGAGAACTGACAGATGTTTTTCTGAGAACTGACAGATGTTTTTTTCTGAGAACTGACACTAACAGAGGTTTTCCTGAGAACTGACAGAGGTTTTTCTGAGACTGACTCAACTTCGTCTGAAGCTGAGTCTGAAGACAGAGATCTGAGGATGTCCTAAAATGTACACCATACTGGCTTTAGTAACTATGTGTGAGTATGGAGAGAACAATGTGTGCGTACAAGGAGAAGAATGTTTTACCACTTTGATGGGAAAAGTTCTCTTCACTTTCTATATGTTTACCATGTTCTTGACAGCCGCCCTTGACTGATTTTGACCACCATGCAGATAGAACTATTTTCTAATGTAGGGAAGACAATATTATGCCTGTTTTCAGAAATCTCCAGGTATGTGTAACCATAGTTTCCCAGGTATGTGTAAATGTAGTTCCCAAGGTATGTGTAAACATAGTTCCCCAGGTATTTGTAAACAAAGTTTCCCAGGTATGTATACATGGTTTCATCTGATTCATCAATGTTAATCTGGTTCATCAGATTTCATCACCGTCATATAAACACAAGAAGAAATCTAAGCTGGGTCACTTGCTGGGTAAATGTAGGCTGGGTTACTCCACCACTCTGTATGACAAACGGTAACTAAGGAAGACTGTTACAGTCCATTCCAAACACTAAAACATGCCAACATATAATGAGAGTATTGCAAACAGCAGAATGTCAAATCTACATTAACATGATAATAATCACAAGAAAAATCACTCTACCGTGAAGCAATGCCATAAACTGACCTCCACCTTCTGCCTTCTGAAGAGGAGCTATGGTAGAAGTGAATGCAAATTGAAGTATCTTGGTCCGAGTCCACTATCTGAGTTTGAAGATCTCTGTCATAATGTACAATATACTGTTCAGTTACGTTATCTGACACAAGACATTTGAAATATGTAAACACACTGTTGAACGTATTCTTCTTTTAAGGGAAAGTTGTATAGTTTATAAAACTGCAGTATGGAGGCAATATGGTGACAAATAACCCCAGTAACTTAACCCAGTACTGCCTCTCAATATGCTGATGTACTTATATCTCAACAATGCTGTCAGTGCCAATTGTAATTGGCCAAAGCAGTGTGCCATCTCTTCTGGTCGATTCAGAGTGGTGCCGATCAATATAGCAAGTGATTATCATAGTCTGATTCTCTGATTCTCTAATGGAAGTGTTTACTCAATGTCAAGAAGACATTGTGTGACTTGTGAGTAAACATTTCCATGTGATAAAATCCAAATTAGATACAAGGTAATACAAGGTATTATAGAGGTAAGTGGTAACTGGATTCTTGGCCTGTTGATGTCAATATTGATTTGTTTGCTATTTGCTAATTTAAGTTAACTAAGTTACATGGTTAAAAACTGTCTGACGAGGAAACCTCCCCCCAAAACGAAACAGATGTATAGGCCCTTTTTTAAAAAAGAAACCCTCTTCCGTTCTTGTTAACCTCACCTACGTCTGTGGTAGAACTTTATCTTTAGAGGTAGAAAGGTTTGGTTCCGAATGCTTTGAAGTAGAGCAGCCATCGTTGAGAGGAGGCTATGCTTTAGATACACCAGATTTCAACATGAAGTGACAGTACATTGCTTTGAACGCTTACAACCTGTAACTGTGACAAAGACATTTAAGCCAGTGGTTCAAACTTAGATAAGGTAAGGATTCTATATTTGAACAAGGATTTGACAAATTAATAGGACAAGAACTATGTATTATTCAGAAATTTATTTTAATGTTCAAAAGACACAGCAACTCTCAGAAGTAACCACTATCTATTCCTTTCATTGTCCACAAATCTGTTCATAAATCTACTAAAACGGAACTCTAGAGTGATTTTTCAATAGCATGACTAAATGCTAGGCGCTAATACTCACCATCCGAACATGTCATGCGTACTCCCCAATTGCACTGTGATCTGGTCCATAACTTTAATGTCTTCTCCACAATGTTGCTGATACTCATTTCAAAGGTTTCATGCATCTAACATTTACATTTGTGAGGTACATTTATTTTTGGTTGTTGGTTTGCATATGGATTAATTGTGTTTGTGCAGTGGTGTAAAGTTCACCCCCGCAGTCAAACAGCAGTCAGCATATTAACATTATCCAACATTAAGAATGAAACCCACCAGACATATAAGTGGTGCTCAGAAACGGCAGAGCAAAAAGTCTGTCTAGGATGTTTTAACATTAACATGGGGTGGTTGTGTTCGTTAGGGATGGAAAGATTCACCGATTTGTATCGGTAGGTTACATACGAACATGACAACGTTGCATCGGTGTCAGAAGTGTGCATCGGTTAAATCTTCGATCTTCGAACAAATTTATCTTATGTAAAATCTCTTCATCCATAAAAACTCCGTAAATGATTAATATCTATTAGCCTTTTAACTGATTTAGTGCTGGCCTGCGTTCTCCTCCTCACGCCCATCATTGGCCAATTCTGCCTAACTCTCATCTCGCGCAAGTTTTGTTGGGGCATTCACAGCAAGCTTTTTTGAAACAGAGATTCAGTGTACCGGTAGCCTAACCATAACGTTAGAAGTGGATACACTCGGTGGTTTCGTTAAAGTCTGGTGTTTGGCAACACTTTTACAAACGTGAATGACTGATGGAGAAATCCAATGCAACATGTAAAATGTGCTGTGCCGCGATTAAACATACAAGGAGCACAACCCATTTTCTCATCAGAAGCGGCGACATGGTGTGAATAGAGCACTAACGTTAATGCTAATAAAACACCTGGTAAGTGAACTAACAGTATTCCACATTTGTTTATAGTTTAAAACACACCATAGTAATGGAGAGTACCCTGGGCCCGATAACGCACACTGCGCATCTTAGGATATCTAGTAGTAGTAGTTTACTTTTAGGCCTATATGTGCATTCCCAAAACTATTTTTGAGTCTTCTTAACTTTGTACAAAACGTTTCCATTACATAGTTGTAACTGCCAAAAGCCACCACTGCTTCCAGTAATTGTCCCTGTTAAAAGTGTGATTCACACTGCAGGCCCTACTACTATATTTGCAATAGTAGCCTATACTATTCTTCTGCATTGCATCATATTGTACCGTATCGCACTGTATCGCATTGTATTGCATTGTGTTAAATCCATAATGTATGCCTACTGTGTTGCACTGCATTGCAGTAGGTGGGAAAATCGTCGTATCTTATTGCTGATTGTGCTGATTGCTCATGTGAATTGTTAATGCATCAAATCGAGTGTATCGAGATATGTATCGTATTGCTTCAGTTATAATGATTCAGACCCCCCACTCTTGGTGGCTGCAGTGGGGCCCCTCAAGTACTTGCGTTACGCCACTGTGTGTGTGTGTGTGTTGTGTGTACCTTGTCCTGTTAGTCTGCAGTGGCGAATTCTCTCCACGATGTCAATGCTTATGACTGAGAAGAGAACCAAAGACACTGGAAGCTCATCAAATGTGTCATAATGCATGTTATTGACCACCTGTACCTAAGAGACAGAGTGAAGGAGAGAGAGAAAGAGAGATAGCACACATAGTTCTATATGATGCTAAAATGTAAAATATGTCTATAATATGTTGAATCTTAAAAAAAATCAGAGATCTGTAATATGTTGTTGTTGAATGTTGCTCTTTAATATATAGTCTGTTGCAGCTTTTTGTGGATTTGTTCAGATAATTCAACTTCTTGTAAGTGGCACACCAATACAGAAACACTGTTTAGATGTCTTTAAAACACTACTTCTTAAAATATCAGTGTTAAAGGAAATTATAATTATTTTCCATGTCCCCTCAAGTTAAACAATTGTGTTTTACTTTTCTTCTGTCAGACAGTAGCACTTCTAGCTACAGTTTAGCTCTAGCTTTTCTGCTGTCTGACGGTAGCACTTTTAGTTACAGTTAGCGTCAGAGCCATGTGATAACCTGAGGGTGTCACTGTATTTGTTATCCATAGTGTGTACTGGGTACTACATTAAGGTGAAGAGTGAAGGTAGACATACTGGATGCCACATAGACATGCTGGATGCAATACTAATGGCAAGCTCAAATGACATGGAACTATACTTCTCAACCATAGCAATCATCCATAGTATTCTAATATAGGCTATTTATGCTAGAAGAAAAACGAAATGATGGGATTTTAAAATTAGCTTTAAAAAAGTAGCTTCTCATGTAGGTAATTACTGGTTACTACATTCTCTCTCTCTCTCTCTCTCTCTCTCTCTCTCTCTCTCTCTCTC
>JAGFZM010002639.1:0-15410 GCA_017657215.1 Limnothrissa miodon | reverse complement strand
CCACAGATGTTTGTCTACACTGATAAAGATAAAAGAAAACAATCTCCCGTGGCTTTTAATTGTCACGTGTTCATATGAGTGGGTGTATGTCCGGACGTGTCAGTGACCAGGCCCCTATATAGGCCGCTTACACTGGGTATTTGTTACTACACTTTGGTCTTTCTGAACAAGTCTCACCATGTTTACCACATTTGAATTAAGAACACCAAAGAGAACAATGATTCCTACCAATGTCTGTGACCGGTATCTGGGATCTGAAATTACCATGGCTCCCAAAAAAAGAAGACCAGAGAATCTTGTGCACTTTCTTTCGGATGAAAAAGAAGTTGAGGAATACGAATGGAGTCTATCTGATGGTCGTGTAGGTGGCTATGTGTTTCACAAACAAGGCATGTATGTCAATTTGTATACGTTGGATACTGCTGGGGTTGTGTTCACAGAGAATATGCCCCGTGTTACTTTTCATATTGACGACTGGGGCCTGTTCAGAAACAAGATCTGCCTTGATCTGGATTACCCTGGTTTGTCTGAATACTACTCTGCTGTCTTTGACAGTCTGAATCATCCAAGGAGTTATTATATTTTTACAAAGCAGTTGGGCAAGGTGCCTAGTGATTACATTTACTTGTGCAGTCCTCAGTATCGAATGGCTGGAAGACTTGAGGAAATCGATCCAGAATATGTTGTACAAAATCTGAACCTGGTTTACAGCTGGGGCGATATGCCTGTTTTAGAGGATGTTTTCAAGAAGATTGACCGCTTGTTCAAGTGGTCTAAACACAAGATCAGCTACCAGTCCATCCAGCAAAAGCTTTTCGAATCCTGGCCTAGTGAATCGGATTGTGTGCGTGAAGTTGCGCATTATAACCCCATAGTCTACAGGCATCAGTCCCAGTTTATTCAAAACAGAGTGAAGACCTTGAGGTCAGAGTTGACTGATCATTGTGAGGTATACAAGAAAATGTGTGGAGGTTGGGGTTCTGACCTTTTATCAAATGACTCAAAAGGAAGCTCTGAAGTGAATGAAATGTGTGAGAAGTTTGAAAAACTGACTTTGTCGGATAACACTTACCATGATGGAAAAGACAACGCAACTAATGCTGATAAAACCATGGGCGTGTCTGCAACACCCCTTGTGATGCTAGAGGGTGTACAAATTAGTGACCCACCCCTGTATGGCTCATTGGTTGAGCACTCTACGGACGACGAAGATACGTTGTTTATGGTTACGCCTACCCAAGCCATGGATCACCCCCTTTAAAAAGGTGCGTATGCTCTTGATCACACCAACCTGTGTCATTCAAACTGGTACTAGCCATGTCACTATCAAATGCTAAAGACTGTGAGCAGTTCGAGGCTGTCAGCCAGGATATAGAAATGGTTGATTTGTCAGATGGTGGAGATGCTTGTGGAAACTTAACATCTATACCTCCAGCAGACGATCGTGGATCTTCAGACCTGGTTGGCTGTTTGTCAGAACTCCCGCTCAGACTCGTGAAAGCCTGTGTATGTGTCACGCTACAACATATCATCACACGTCAATTGGAAAAGAAGTGTCATGGTTGTTTTGTGAACCATCCCAGTCAGACTCGTCATTCATGCCTCTTTGAACCTGATGCCTACTACTTCCAGACGTACCTTGATGAAATAAAACAGGACCTATTCAAACCAGCTCTCATCCATAGCCTATCCCATTGTTTGGAGCACTACGGATTTAAGCCGAACCCTCAAAAACTCTGGGGTGCTGTGGAAGCTATCACCTTTGAATTGACTGTGGAACCTTACATCTGTGAGTTTTTACAGAAATACAAGCAGAATAACATCGAATCACCCCTGGCCGACATCATTTTTGAAAGTCTGAAATACTGGGGGTTTTATTGATCGTCATGGGAAATAAATGTTCTGGATGCTGTGTTTCAAAAGAATGTGTGGAATACGAACTAACTGCGTTGCTGTGTAATGTGATAGCAGAAGAATCTGAATGTTACACTACTGATTTTGTGGTGCCTTACCCTCGTTTATGTGCGGCCAAAAAACAAATGGAACTGTTGCGCACAAGAGCTAAAGAATGGCCAAATCTTCTACAGATGGGTGTAAATGTTACTGAACCATGTCATGTATCTGTGTGTGACATTGCTGAATGTATGAATAATTGTCTACGTAATATGTTTAAAATAAGCCATATGTTAACCCTCTGTACATATGTGACAGATGTATGTGTTCTCAAACTGTGTAAAAACGAACCTGTGGATGTGTATACTGCTGTAGTTAAGTTGGTTAAAATTCTGGTTGCAAAGAATTTTGATACCTGCATCAAATTTTTAAAACATATTGACTCTCAACCTTTTGATGTGTGACTTTGTTTGATAAATAAAAGTTTGTGAATGACCATGTTTGTGTCTCAGTACCTGATTGTCGTTTCATCATGGAGGATGTTCTAAACTCAACCTACTACAACCCAGCTAGTGAAGGGTCTTTTGGGGGTAAAACTAGATTGAAAGATGCCGTGTTTAAAAACACGGGTATTCGAGTACCTGACAAGGATGTAAACGATTGGCTGTCTGGGGAGGATGCCTATACACTTCACAAACCTATACGTGTCAACTACAAGAGGAATAGAGTTGTAGTCTATGGTGTTGATAAGCAGTTCCAATCAGACCTAGTCGACATGTCCATGTATTCCAAGGAGAATGATAATATTAAATACATGCTGACCTGTATTGATGTCTTTAGCAAATACGCATGGGTACGTGTTTTAAAAAACAAAACAGGCCACGAGGTCGCCGCAGCCTTTGAATCCATTTTAGTTGAGGGGCGTGTGCCTGAAAAGTTACAAACGGATCACGGGAAGGAGTTTTTTAACAAGCCATTTCAGACATTGTTGAGTAAAACCCATATACAACATTTCGCCACAGGTAGTGATTTAAAAGCTAGTGTAGTGGAACGCTTCAACAGGACGATCAAATCTAAGATGTGGCGATATCTAACAGCTCTCAACTCTAAACGTTATTGCGATGTTCTACCAGATCTGGTGTCATCTTACAACAACAGCTATCACAGGAGTATCAGAATGAGACCTACCGATGTAACAAGAGAGAATGAAAACATTGTGTTTAAAAACTTGTATGGTGTAAAAGCTGTTACAGTGGGGAAAGTTGTGTTCAAATACAGGCCAGGGGATCTTGTTAGGGTGTCTAAAGTTAGAGGGGCGTTCACAAAGGGTTATGAACAAAACTATACACATGAATTTTTCACCATAGCAGAATGTATACCTCGCAATCCGCCTGTATACAAACTCAAAGACTATGACGGTGAACTTTTGGAAGGATCCTTTTACGAAGAAGAAATACAGAAAATACGTGTTGATAAGGATAAGTCATTCAAGGTTGAAACAATTCTGGATAGGAAAAAAGAGGGTCGAAGACGTATGGTTTTAGTGAAATGGTTAGGGTGGCCTTCAAAATTTAACACTTGGATTCCTGCAAAAGATGTGATTGACATCTAAAAATGGAAAAAACAAAACAAACAAAATCCTTTTAAAGCACAGCAAGTGTGTGTATTTCTTATTCATTGTCGTTACGTCATGGAGGAGACTGGTTTCTATATTACTCTCCCTAGCAATGCTAGCTATGAGTTATACCCTGATAACAAAATATCTAGCTACAGAACAAAACTAGCAAAAACACTTACTCTAAGAGGTCCATGGGAGGTTGGCTTGATTGAATTCCAGTATCCCAAAACATGGACTCCTTTTCAGGACAATGATGGTCAGTATACGCTTACAGATTTAGAATCCAAGAAAACTGATCTGTGTGACATTCGATCAGGGTTTTACCCATGTATAAGACCCATCATCGAAGAGATTAATTCTCTTCTGGAAACACACCCTTTGTATGATTCGGTGTTCAGTTATGATGAGGTTCTTCATAAAGTGTACATTACTACAGACAGAGGGTATTCAATAACTTTTAGGGGAAAACTTGCCCGGATCTTAGGTTTCGATCCGGATATACCCTTTGAGGTACCACATGGAAATATTATCAGATACGCCCCACACATAGCTGATCTGTATGGTGGTGAATACTCCTTATTCGTCTATACAGACATTATAGAACACCAGGTGGTAGGTGATTATTTTGTACCCCTCCTACGCTGTGTACAAATAACCGGTGAAAACAAGAATGTTGTCACAACCATCTATGACAAACCACACTACGTACCTGTCTCTAAATCACACATTGACAGCATTGTCATAGAGATCAAAACCGATCAGAATCACAACGTACCATTCAAGTACGGTAAAGTAGTTACAAAACTCCATTTCAGACCGGTAAAACAAACCCTGCGAATTTGAAAAAAAAAAAAAAAAAAAAAAAATGAAACAGTTTAACCCCTACGCAGACCCACAACGCTATGTGGCGTATTATCAAAACCAAGCCGGCGGGTATTTGCCAGGTTACGCCAGCAGCCCTGTAATGTATGGCGGATTTGGACTAGGATCCCTCTTTAGGGGTTTGTACAGATTTGCCATGCCGCTGCTGCGACGGGGTATAGGCATTGCTAAACCACATTTAAAAGCTGCTGCTAAAAACATTGTCAGTGATGTCGTTCATAATGTAATGCAACCACGCAATCAGGAGAGTGGTCAAGAGGGTTCCGGTCTAATGGTAATGCAGCGCAGACCTGCAAAAAGGCCTCCTGGGGTCAGGCAGGCAAAGAAATACAGTGTCAAGACTAAGAAGAGACCAGTATCGAAAAGGAAGTCGCATGGTAGACAACGCTCTAACCGGCCCGCTAAAAAGAGACGAGTGACTATATTTTAACTATGGCTCTGATACACGGTATGTCAGAAGAATGTGTTAAATCAGAGTTAGACCTCTTTACAATACCGATGACCCAGACAAGCATAGAAAAAAACACATATGTTGAAGTTCCACCCATATCGGCTCTGACTGACACAGGACCGCTAGAGTTTTTCATAGCGGGTAATGGTGAAGACTATATCGATCTGAACAACACGCTCTTGTACACAAGGCTCAAAATAACACTACCTGATGGCCAGAACATCGCTGATGGAGCGCCTGTGGGGTTGATAAACTATCCTGGCGCAACCATTTTCTCACAAGTCGACATATCGCTGGGGGATCGACTTATATCACAGAGTTCAAACACGTATCCATACCGCTGTATTATTGAATGTCTGATGAATTATGACCGTGAAACCTTGGAATCGCTTTTCTCAGCCGGTTTGTTTTACAAAGACACAGCCGGTCATATGGATGTGTCTGATCCTGCTGGTGCTAATGAGGGGCTAACAAAAAGAGCTACGTTTACTGAAGGAAACAGTGTTGTGGAGTTGATGACCCCTATTCATAGTGACATATTTTTTCAAGAAAAACTGATGTTAAATGGTGTCGATGTGAAAATAAGACTTACTAGAGCTAAAGATGAATTTTGCCTAATGCGTAGTGATGACATTGCGTACAAGATCAAAATTCTTTCAGCCAGTCTTTTTGTTAAAAAAGTAACTGTATCGCCATCTGTAAGGCTGGGGCATGCCCAAGCTTTGCAGACTGCCACTGCCAAATATCCTATTGATAGGGTCACACTAAAGAATTTTTCGGTACCTGCGGGGACCCGTGTAGCCAATCAGGAGAACTTATTTCTAGGGTCGCTACCAAAATCTGTTATAATAGGTATGGTTGACAATGATTCATTTACTGGAGCTTACAACAGAAACCCATTCACCTTCAAACATTATGATCTGGAGTTCCTAGCCGTATATGTGGATGGTCAGCAATTTCCATCGAAACCGCTGCAACCAAAATATAATGACTCAGCTGCAGTGCGTGAGTTTTACCAGTTGGTCTTGTCTACTGGTAGACATCTAAAAAACAAAGCATTGATCATAGACCATAAAGACTATCTGGCGGGGTATACATTTTATTCTTTCAACCTAACTCCTGATGAGGAATGCGGTCAACACCTTTCATTGATAAAGTCGGGGAATATCAGATTGGAGGTGCGATTCAGAGAGCCTTTACCCAACACCATAAACCTAATTGTGTACGCGGTGTATGACAGCATTTTGGAAGTATCCAACCGGAGACAGATATTGATGGATTACTACTGAAACCATGAACACTGTTGAATTGTCGACCATTATGGAAAACATCTCCAGAAATACACATTTTCTAGGGGTGTTAGCCTGCGACCAGCTACCAAATGCAATAGGGAGTATTTTGCCTGCATCTGTGATAATTAACACACATAAATCAAACCAGCCCGGGGAACACTGGCTGTCTGTATACATAACAGAAGATGGGGATGTGTGCTTTTTTGATAGCTTTGGCAACAACCCTGCTAGTGATTTATTTCCCCCGGCTATATATAGATTTTTAAAAAACATGGGTCATCGTATATTGTTTTCCACTCAGCAAGTACAAGACTACATGTCTATCACATGTGGTCAGCATTGTGTTTTCTTTCTATACCATATGTTAAGAGGTCTAAAGTATGCTGATGTAATCCGTAAATATTCTGAAAACTTGGTTAAAAATGATAATATGGTCTCATTATTTGTGAAAAAAATTATGCGTTGTAATGGGTCTTGTAATGTATATTCATGTGTGCAGTATGCACAAACCAGCAATAAGTATGTAAACAAATGTTGAAGGTGGTGACACAAGAAATAAACATGACAAAATATATTTCAGAATCATGTGTGTTTTATTGGAAAAAAAGGGAAAAGGTATATACATAGATACACACAGGTACATCATATTAGACATGTACAATCATGAAATATCATTGTGAAAAGATAAACAAAACAAACAAAACAAAAAAATACATCCATACATGATCACACAGTTTATAACTACAACAATTTTTAAAAATTAATCCAAGAAGCCACGTCCAATCGTGGCGTAGAAAACCCTGGTGATACTACTGTATTATCTAGGGTGGTTTGGGTTCTAACTGGTGTAGAACTGGTTGTAGAACTAACGTCTCTTTTCAAAGACCTAATCTCATCTTTAACGTGTTTGTTTGGTATTGTGGCAAGGGGTATGTTCAGCACAGCGACAGCTCTCAGAAATTCAGACCACCCCTGTGGTTTTCTGTGTTGGTGTACCGCGTGTGTGCCTGTGACACTTTTTACCAAATCAAATATATGCGACCCATGGATTGGTGTACCATTAAAAACAAATGCCCCAGTGTTATCCCACGATGCTACTCCTTGGGAATTTATCATTTTTTCCAATATATATTCAACATTCTTTTTACTCCTCAATGATACATTTTTTAAAACTTCAGAGGCTACATGATCACTCCCAAGCGTGGGTGGCATCGCTTTTGGCGGTGATACCGCTATGCTAGCGGATGCGTCATCAGCACCTGTCTGTGGTGGTAAACTCAGAGTCAGTGTATTCGTTTCAAGTTCACCCTGTTTAACTAGGGCTAAATAGCGTTGTAATAAAGACGTATAATGTTTGACTTTTTCATGAGGATCCAAATCTGTTCTACTCAAAATAGTTTTCATAGCCACATCCAACTCGCTCTCAGCAGACTGTCGCAGAGGTACAGGTCTAGTATCTTGTTTTAAACTGTCCAGTTGTCTTTGCGGCACCAAATACATTTTCTCTGCATACTCCATTACCCTATCCCTGTCTCGAAGTAATCAAACTAGTTATAAACGGCAGAGCCACGCTCAGAAGGGGTAAGAGGAAACCTCCTGTTTGGTTGATGGTACGCCTTTTCTTATGGATACCTATTTTCTTGTCAGCAATCAACTTTATCAATGTCTTCTTTTTACGTAGCTTTTTATATTGTACATCTGTTAGTGGTATGGTACCTCTGAGAATGTTCAACGCTATCTCACAGAGAGCCAAAATTAACTCATCTGACGCGGTGCTCAAAATGAGTCGTCTTTGTGTCGGTTTAGCTTTAAGTAAAAGTTTCAAAAGAGGTATGTTTCTACAAAGCCTCTCCGACATGGTTGTTCCTCAGTTTCTTTTTTTCATCACATAGACAACTTGATGCTCTGAAAGCAAATCTGATCTGAGACGGAATGCGTCTGGAGTTCTGGCTTTATAATCAATCAGGAGATAACCGTATGGTTTCTCTGTAGCATTTTTAAAAGCATCAAGAAAGAACTTTGAGCTGCTAGGAAACATCTGGCGCCCCAATACAGTAATCTGATGGCGATCTCTAGGGTTTTTGAAAACAATTAAATAATTTGTGTTTAAACTAATGGTCCTGCTACTCTTGCCCTGAAAAAACAGATTCTGAACCAGATATATAGCACTTAGATTCCTGTGATGCACATATTGTGTAAAAACCTTTTCTATTTCGGTATTACCACTGGCGTCCCTCATTACGTCACCAATTACAAGTAGGTTGGTTTTTGACACAGGCAGTAGGTCATCATTGTCTAGAGCGGCTGGTATTCCTTGAACAAATCTGATGTCTCTCATCTTTAACAAATCGTCATAAAGGGGTTGCCAACAATCATAAATATACACAATGTTATCAATAGGTGTGTTAATCACCCCCTTCATGTTAGCTACCAGCTCTTTGACAAAATATGTTTTCCCTGAATTTGATGGACCACTTATCACACAAGAAAATGGATGTTGAAGTCTAAAATCAAAGTCTGATACTTCTTTAAACACAGCATTAGCATTGGCCATGACTGACACACAGACTCAGTAACCGTACGGTAATGTTGAAAAATCAGACAATAACACCCGCTTGTTGTAAACAACTTTGAATCTCTTCTCAATAGTCTTGTTTTTTAAAGTGAGGTGTTTCTTGTTGCGCACAATGTTATCAGAGCGAGCCACAATGTGTTTGGTGGTGTTTCTGTCGGCTACGTAGTTCTGGACAAGATCGACTAGACTGTCTAACTTGATCAGTTTAGCGTTTTCCGCATTCAGTGTGATGCCTTTTGCCTTCATGCATGTTTTACCAGACGCTGTGCGATAACCGTAAGTTTTAGGACCCCCAGAACAGAACTCTACAATATAATCACCAGTGTCCAACTCATCTGTAAGGTCCCCCAAATAGGGTCCTAGTGGCGGCTCCCAATCGCCATCCTTTGAGACAAAGATCACACTATCTGTGTCACTGTAAAGTAGTCTGTCACCCAGTTTGTCCATTAGGTCATACAGCATGAGTCGGGCCCTAGCAGTTGTGAATGCACCAACAAACACGTTTATGTTGGGCGCCTGTACGCTTGTACCCTCAGCGTGTCTGTATTGGAGTACGGCCACGTCATCTGACAAAAACGAAAAGTATGTGACATCATGGTCACTACCAAATATGTATTTGGTAAACTGTTCAGGTTCTTTTAGTACCACAGTAGTAGGCATATTCTCCCTCATACTGAAACGACCCCAGAGCGAATTTAAGAGGAGTTTGCTTATACTACGTAGAGCAGGATTCACACAAATTTTTTCAGGGTTCAATCGAATCCCCTCTTTCTCATAATAGTCCTCAACGTATGCTGCTTTCTCCTCCTCCGTCACTGCATGGGCCGGGTACCCGCTAGCCTCTTGCTTGGTCTGTAGAAAGGTCTTCACATAGTTTGAAAACAAACTGTCAGATCTTTGGGGGAAATGCCACACCTCATCAACTCTGGTAACAACATAGCCTTTCTCGATAGCCTTCATCAGCTCGATGCTAACCCAACAACCTGAAAGCGCTCTCTCCTCATCACTGTGACTACATCCTGGTGTCTGGTTTTCTTGCTCAGCGCATGTCCTACACAAGGGAAACATCAATTTACCATTACAACGATGTGGTAATACAGGGTGTAGTAGCTGTCGTGGTGGTTTGACTGTGGCCTTAATCAGCCCAAAATAGCGCTCCAAAGGCTCAAAATCCTTTAAAATAATCTGGGGGTTTTTGATCGGGTATTCAAACTTGCTCTGACATGCAGGATAAAGTGAAGTGAAATCGACATAGCGAATCTTCTCACCATCTTCAGCTTTGTAGTAGAGCTGGTAAGCGTTTGTTCTACCACCGAAGAGACTCTCACGTGGTTTCAAACGCTCGGGGTGTATATATGTCGTCATAAAATCCCTAACAGTAGGGTCATTCTGTTTGGCCTGCTTCCACTGACACTCCCACATCACCTCAACCATGAATCCTTGGGACTTGGTGAGAAATTCAACCTTGTCGTTAAAGTGCTGTCTCAGAACACTGTAAGGTACTTTTGACAGGGGATGTACATGGTTAGGATTGTAGCGACAGTTGTGTCCATGATGAGCACAACCGTTGAACTCTAGAGCGTGTTTGATGCCATCTATTTCATAATAACCATCTAGGTAATACTGAGCCACACGAACCTCCCCAGTGTTCAGGGCGTGTTGCACATCAACATTTCTAGTAGCCTTCACATACTCTAACCACTGGATGGAGACATTGGAGAACGCCTTATGCTGGTTAACATATGCATTGTTGTGTGTGAGGGCTAGTGTATCGGGTGGGAGAAAGTGTGTTTTGTAGACAGCCATACAGCAGGACGCTAGAGTTGTCTGGCTAAAGGGGTCAATCCCTGTGCAGTCAATGAATTCTTTGCGGTATTTAATGCAGGCCTCACGCAACAGTACAACATCATTTATGCCATATTTGTACAACTCCTTCTGAAAATCAAACACCCCCTTGGAAGCCTCACTATACCACGCATCAAAAGCAATCCTGTCCTTATCAGACATGGTGTCATAGCCATAGTACATGCGCTCCGGATACATACCGCAGTAATAGTCATTTGCAGCTATGTTAAATCTGTGGGGAAAGTACCCCTTCTCACAGGCCTGCAGATTTAAGGCAGCGGTTGTCTTAGACAGACGCATGGGGATGAAAGAATAGCTGTCAATGAAACGCTGTTTGAATTGCTCATCATACATGAAAATAAGCCGACAACCCATCATGATAACTTTAGGTGTGAGACCCCATTTGGTAAAATGTTCCAAAAGAATGATATTATCAAACCCAGCAGCATTGTGAGCTAACCATGTGTAACCTTTATATTTTGAACACCTGAAGTGTTTCATCATCCTGTCTACACAGTCATATCCTTCAGCCACAAATGTTTCGCCAGAATGTGTCATGGCACATGCAAAATGGGCCTGGTGTTTACCATCATCGACCCTCGTCTCGAAATCGAAGTAGATGTATTTCGATTCCAGTTTTTTTTTTTCAATGGGTTGTATGAAACAACTGTGGTCCATCCCAGGAACCAACTCCACACGACAGTGGGTACATAGCATAGCTCTGCACATGTGCGGCTTTTTTTTACTGACCATGTAACGTCTGTTACACTTTATACAGTATTTAATCCGCTCACACGGGGATACTGTGCGCTTTGAACCAGGTATATATACACGCTCCTTGTGTGTGGTGTAGCAATATTTAGATTTGCAATATCTTGAACAATCCTTACAGTATACAGTAGCCCTCTTTCTTTTGTAACACTCAGGGTCCATACACACATCACACTGGTAATCACATGCATGACTCCACTTGACATTGTAACCCTTGTAACAAAACTCACAAAAGTATGCCTCTCCAAGGAACGCATTTGGTTTCAATATTCCATAGTAATGTTCGTCATGCAGGTAAAGGAAAACTGTATTGGGATGGGGTGTCTCACTAGACTGATAGTTAAACATTTGCCCATTAAACGCCCTGTAGAAAACAACAATTTTAACATCGTACAGACTCTCAAACCTGGCCACATCACCAAAACCTATTTTCTGCTCAGGTGTAAATCCTGCACGGGTATGTATGTCATACCCAGCAGCCACTAAACTATCAGCTGTAGCACCAGGGTTTAGGTAATTTGCCAAACAAATGGAGAAGCATGTGTTGTCTAAGTCATTACCAGGACAGAACAGATTCATCCTTTTCTTCCTTATTACCTCATGATGAGCCAAATCAGCTAGCTTTCTGTACGCGCCACCTTGTCTATCCCTAGCTATTGATACACTAACCTCCAGAGATTCATCGGTCAACAGCTGTGTATTGCTCTGTAGAATTTTTTCAATGGCTGAAATTAAACGGTCTAATGCTTGATCATCACTACTTCTCAACATAACATTCACATCAGTAGCAAGACTTGCACCCCTTAATGTGACACTGTAAACACTGTTTTCACCGCCCAACAACCTTACAAAATCCAAAAGTTCATCAAATGTAGTGTACATATGCTCAACAAATGCAGCAATGTCTGTATTTGAGGCACCCCTAAAATTTGTCAACCCATACACAGACAGACTGTTGAAACGTGTACGTGGCACAATTCTGTAGCTACCCACTACACCCCCTTCTGTCACTAATCGTTTCACAGCGTCACTGTCTAAATCATATTTTGGATCATTTGCTGTTTCAGAAACACTACCAGTACCGAAACCACCGCCTGTTTGAACCAAGGGGTTATTAGGGTGTGAAATGATACTTGTGTTGTTGTCATGCTGCACTGACCTGCCTGGTACGACTGTTGTATGTGTAGCATTATCAGACTGTGGAACCTGTGGCATGTTGTTTGAATCATGAACCGTGGACTGACTGTTGATAGCTTGATAGGCGTTAGAATCAATGAGAGCTGTGTTATGACTATCACTTTGTTCTGGGGTGTTAACACTATCCATATCGAAACACACCCTGTCTAACCCTGTCTCTAACACTTTGGACAATTCATTTAGCACGGAGTAGAGTAGCGTATCAAATCTTTGATTATTATAACAATCAGTGTCAGAAAGGCCTGTGTTGGTTTCCTGCAGACCAACAGTCTGAATAACAGTGTCTGTATCTATCTCTCTCTCTAACAGTTCGCACACATTGTTTAGCAATGTGTACAGCAGTGTGTCATCATCTTGACCCTCATAACAATCAGTGTCAGAAATGCCTGTGTTGGTTTCCTGCTGACCACCAGTCTGAATAACAGTGTCTGTATCTATCTCTCTCTCTAACAGTTCACACACATTGTTTAGCAAGGAGTCGAGGTAGTTATCAGGACTGGCTACCACATTTCTAGCACGTTTCTTGGGTGGCTCCATTGCTACTTAAAACATTACAAAATATTTTTAAAACAGAACATGAATACTACACTATAACAAACGTGTAAATACAAAAACAAAACAAAACAAAACAAAACAAAAAAAAAAAGGGATCCAGAGCTAAAAGATGGTTTCAGTGTTTGACATACTATGCATTAAACTATTGTTTCATATACGGATTCCTCCGTTTAACCACCAAACCCACCACTAGCATCACTATTCTGATTTTTTCTCTACACCAGAACACCATCTCGCTGCAGAACCATTGCGTTTCTGCCTAAACTTAACCATTAAATGATTAGCTCTAATCAATAATGATCGTGTATTATTACCGACATTCAACACATTTAGGTCTGGGGTAGGGCTATCTAACAGCGCAGCAGCGCTAACACCAGCGACATTAGAATTAAACCGCTTTTCTGACCTTTTCTGAACTCCAGGGTGCGCGTTGATTTCAGCAGCTTGCAGCTGACACGGGGTTTCCTCAAGAACAAGTCCGCTAGCGTCCCATCTTTTTAGCTGACTGTCTGTCCACAGATCCACCCTGTCATAATCCAATGGTGTTGTGTTGGCAGCTTTTTCCTCAAGAGCTGCTCCGCTAGCGTCCCATGTTTTTAGCTGACTGTCTGTCCACAGATCCACCCGATCACAAGCATGTAGTGTTGTGATGCTCTTTTTTCTCAGCAACATCAGTGGGTGTGAATGCTGCATCCCATTGCTTTATTTGTGTGTTTGACCATAAATCAATACGGTCATATTCCTGAATCTCTTTGTTGCTTGATGTGACACCGTTGCCTAGACCGCTGTTTTTCGTCACAGGTTTAACCGGACTGGCGTCTACAATTAAACACACAACACATACAAAATGTTAGCATATAGCTGGTTTGGGTATTCACCCTAATGACAGGCATGATTGCATAGACACTTTTGTAAAACATTTTCTCACAGCTTGACTAAATAAATAAAATAAAATAAAAAAATAAAATAAACTTACCCCTATGAATATCGGCTGCAACGCTGGTAACGTTAAGTTTTGCAGGCACAGTTACGTCTGAATCCTCTGCAAGTGGTAGCCGGCGCTTAGCTTTGGTGTAACGACGGGTCAATCTTGAAGCAGGCGTTGAAGTTTTGGGACTTTCACCAGTTGTGTACCCATTCGTTTTCATAAGGGTGTCAGGTAGCGCAGTCACTTCAAAAACCCCTGAAACTACAAGCAGCGTGTGTTAGAATATGTGAGCTCCATTATATAGAAAAACATTTCCTTTAAAATTATTTGATTAAAAAACAGAACAAACCCCCAAGACTGCTGTCTTGACCGAGACCTACAGCAGGAACGTTTAGTATGGTACCATTCACTAGGGTATAACAAAACAGACATAGTGATTATTAAAACAAAAACTAAAAACAGAACACAACAATGAAAATGATATTACAGTACATTATTTATAGAGTTTTAGTTAACATGACTGCCAATAATACCCACAAAGACGACTCAGGTTAGGGATGTCCACATGTACGTCGGCGGGCCTAATTTCACAGGGCGGGCTCAAGACTGCTACGTTACCTATGGAAAGTTTTAATACCTGTTTTTAAACATATTGCATTAGTATAGACCTACATCCACAAGACTAGTAATATAGTGATCTATTTAACACACATTTTCCTATCTGTAAATACAGCATAAGTTAAACCTACTTACTCAAATAGCTGTCCATGGTAGATCTTTCTTGACTGAGTCCTCTTGGGTGTCCAGACAGATTTAAAATGACAGATGCATTACTGTGGTTGCATCAAACTTTTAAACCCCATTTATAACCATTTAAATAAATGTGGGTGTATTTTCTGTGAGACAGGCAAATGCTGTATTCTTACTGGTCTGCCTGTAACCATCAACCACCTCCATGTCTAATACACATTACGTCTGGGGTCTCTTGATGAGCCATTCAGCGTTCAACCACCCCCACCGCAAACAATATACAAACATTAAAGGTTAGCATAAACCAGGGCATCACACAACAAAAGACTTTTAGAACACACAGTAGAGGACTCAATGACTGATGTCTGGGCCACACCTGTGTAGTCTGCTTAAAGATGAAATGTAAGTTAATTGTTTTGTTTTGTTATCATTCCATATGGTCTAATGGTTAGGTTTTCTGACTTTCATCCAGAAAACTCAGCCTAGGAACATTAAAACACTCTGAAGGGGAGGTACATTAGGATGGGATGGCCGAAGGTGTGTTTATTGAAAAAAGAAGAAAGACATACACCCACTCATATGAACACGTGACAATTAAAAGCCACAGGAGATTGTTTTCTTTTATCTTTATCAGTGTAGACAAACATCTGTGG
>JAGFZM010002637.1:58433-101856 GCA_017657215.1 Limnothrissa miodon | reverse complement strand
GGCGGCACTCCTGAATGTTCCTCAACCGACTCAACGGTCCATGCCACTGCCTTCCTGCTGATGGTCACCCCTGCCTTCTCCTGCATCTCTGGCTTCCTGGGCGGGCTACCTTCAGCTCCACAAACGACCCTGACATGATTGATACAGCCTCCAGCTGGCCCCTGGCTTGACTGAGCCTAATGATATTGGACTATATCCTTGGATTATAATGGGACTCCTGTATTACTTTATTTATACCACAATTTTCTTATAATGTGTACCTAATGGAATAATAGTGGACTAATCACCATCTGAGAGACTGAAAAACCTGCCCTAGGCAGTTGGGCTTGCCCCTTGAGCCGTCGGAACTGTCCAAGGTTACTTCCTTTACCATAACAAGTAAAAACAAAAAACGCTGCTAGAGAGTCTTTCCTTGCCCATGTTGCTCATTGGGCCTCTTTGTGTTGTGTAGCGCTTTGAGACATGCCTTTTGTAAAAATGCGCTATATAAATAAAATTTGAATTGAAATTGAATTGAATTGAACTTGCTACTCCAAACAGGGCTGCACTACGTCTTGCCGCATCGCAGCCTCAGAAATGGTCCGTGTACTTTTTCGTTCATTGATTGTTGGATTTTGGACGTCACATGGAAAATTAAAAAAGACGTGTATATGAATTTTTACAGTTGCTATGACTTGTTAAATAAAGCCAAAAGGCGTGTTTTAGTCCTTTACTAACTGAAAATTAAATACAAAAAAATGCCGTTCTGAATTAGGCTGATTGTCTATTTTGGACTTGTGACCTGCCTGGAAGTTAGGAGGCTAACTCTTTTGGGTGGACAGGGCATTGCCCTGCACGGGTTTGTGTTGTTACTGTCAACCGCATGACACGGCGTCTTTGGAGGCATATTCAGACAGTGTGTGATGTTGCAAAGGCATGTATTTCATAGCACCTTCAAGACACTGGCAAGTTGTGATATTCACAACCCAAGCGTATCTGATGCTCAGCTGGAAATCACCATTGTAGATTTCTGTGGAATTTCAGGTTTGTGACCATTTACGGCAAGGTTTCAGGCAACCCTAGAAACTTGCTTGACAGTTGACCCCCCTTCCTCTAAGCCTAGGAAGGCTATACAAATGCAAATCAGGGTAGCAGGGGGAGTTCCCAGGTAACATTTTTCTAAAAGGTATTAACTTCATTGTAAGAAAACCTCTGGTAAAAATCAGACTCAGTTTGCCGAATTTGAGATTGATTTGATGTGGCTTTTTTAAACAGAGTTGCTTTTTAAACACCAAAACCAGTTGTTTTTTTCTCCTATATTTATAACAAAGTTACATTTCATTTTTCTAAAGGGTATTAACTTATATTAAGAACATTTCTGGTGTAAGAAGACCAGGCTCAGTATAGCCAAATTGTATTTAACTCCTTCATGCATTAAGTATGAAATAACAGCTAGCTTTTTTAAACTGAGTGAAGGTTTATTGTCGTGTCAGCCATACATAGTACACAGTGAGATGAAAACTACAAAAATAGTAGCAGTACAAAAGCAAAAACACAGTGACACAGTGTAACTCGATTGAACTGACGCATGATCCAAAATTGTTTATATCATTAACATGCCAGCATGTGTAACAATAACCTCACATGTGATTGGACCAGGCCGACGAGCCTCCAAGCCTCGTCCAATTACGTTCGGTCATGTGTCGCAAAGTCCGCAGACCCACGATAGGAAACTGCTGTCTGCTCTCAGTGGGTTGTCTCGGCAGATTGCAGAGCTGACTACGTACGTTACCGAAAGATTCAACCACATCGAAGACAGATTGATCTCCATGGAAGACAGAATGACTGCTTTCGAGAGAAGTAACCTTGGGGAAAACGAGATTCCCAGGAAGAAAAGACGGGTGATTTGTCCCATGATCGCGGTAAGAATATATCCGGTGGCTGCTTGCAGTAGGCTATCTATCTTTGCTGCTAGCTATGGAAACAAGTAACTGCTAGCTTCAGCCCGGGGTAATTTGAGCCGAGCCCGGGTAAATTTTTTTTGAATGCTTCATTAAGAACTACACAATTCAATACAGTAACTAAAGTAGTTGTTTCGCGATGCTTTGTTTTCTATGCCTCACATCCTGTCAAAACGCTCTCTGATTAGGCGAAGTCGGGCGGGGCGGGGCGGGGCTGGACCACTGAGGGATTCTAGCTCAGTGGTCTGTGCGGCGGAGGCCAATTGCACCTGTGAACATACGTGCCATGCAACAAAGCGCTGAACAAAACTTTGAATGACATGGCCTGTGGTTAACAGTCTAAACTGTTCCAATTTTTTGGAAGAAAGGCAGAGGGTAAGAATTGATGTTTGCAAACTGAGCCTACTGTATAGCCTGGCTAATAGCCTATGGCATCATGCACAGTTCATAAATTAACTATAGCTAACTGATTGGCTTGCTGTTCTAAGTAAACAGTAGGAATCAAAACGAACTTTTTGAAATGTGAATATCAACCAGCCACTGACAAATAAAGTGGGGAAACTGGCCATCCATTGAATTTATCAGTATTTTTTTCTGCCTGATAAATCTACCAGCCCGTTTCAAAATCAACCAGCCCCACACTAGTAAGAAGTCGGCAGCGTAACTTCAGTGAAACTTTGTCAGAGTAGGCTACCTGAACTCAATCTGATCTGTTCTATGGTGCCGCAAAAAGAAGACAGAAAAACTTAGGTGTTCTACTTTAGTTTGTGTCTTTGGGAATTTACGGTAAAAACAATACTATATTTTCTCCACTAAACAGTGATATTGAGACAAGATCCACATGGTAAAGCGTGTTAATTAATTAATAATTTAAAAATTATTATTTTTAAACAGAGTTGCTTTTTAAACACCAAAACCAATTGTTTTTTTTCTCCTATATTTATAACAAAGTTACATTTCATTTTTCTAAAGGGTAAACATAATACTTAGGCTTAGCCCAGGTTGTCCTTGTACTCTAGCAACGATGGGGTATCTGGGTAGATCGTTCGGCCACCGCCGTTCCGTAGCCCGGAGCTCAGCGAACAATGCAGGCAAGGCTTGAGGCAGATCCGAGATTGCAAGCAGGCACTTCAACGCGGAGCATTTTTACTTTTATTTACTTATTATCTTGCACACTCTTGCACAAGGCTTAGCCTACTTATCAGCCATTTTGTTTATTTTTAACGTCTCGTACTCACTTATTTTGAAAATAAAGCTCTTTGATACAACTTTCCTGGCTAATTTTCCTTCCTCAATAAATGCGTGTCATTGATAGGATAACAATGACATGAATATACAGCATCATAGCATATCATAATCTAATCATATATAATTATAAATATAGCTATTGGGTTGTGGTTATGATGACCCAAGGTAACCGGTAGTGGCATATCTGCCAACCAATCACGAGTGGTTTCTTTGGTTTGAAAAGTAGTGTTTTCATCCAATACTGAGTGAGGAGATTTGAGGCAAGCCAGGCAATTCTCGGACAACGCGTGGTTTCGCTGCTATTCAAATGCAAATAGGCTACCCCGCGTGGGGGTATGGATCCACAAATGCGGATGCAGCAGGTCGTTAAACTGCCGTTAACTGCTGTAAATTCTGAGGATTTGCAGGCATTAACAGGGACGGAAATCCCTCTTTTCATGCAGTGACAAGTCAGAATTCAGAACGCCAGTTTTTTATTTTTTAGTATTTAATTTTCAATTCCTAAAAGACACTTGCTTTAGCTTCTGTCAAAGAAATAAGACTACCTGTACAAATTCATAACAAGACTTTTTTCATTTCCCATGTAACATCCACAATCCAATAATGAATGAACGAAGAAGTACACGGACCAGAAATGGACTATTATTTGGACTAATATTTATTTTTGACGCAAGGTATTTTGGCATGTAATTTTATTGAAACACTGTCTGAGGATTATCTGAAGTGCATTGTTTTTATATAGTCAATGAATTTATGCATGTGTGCTATGTAAAATAAATAAATGCACAGACTTGTTGCTAATATAGTGGTATTATCTGCTATAGCAGTTACTGACTGTTAACAGTGGCAGTAGCAGTTAATGCTAACAGTGGTAGGTCAGGCCAGACTTTTCAGAGTTGGAACGGTTTATCTCGAAAGTCCAGGAACTTTTTGCATTTTCTTGGCAGAAACTGTGGAGCAAAAACCCTTTCAGGGATAACGGACAAACAACAAGAGATATAAAAAGATGAATGTAAGCAGACATATTAGGCCAGACGTTTTAGATTTCGAACGGTGTCTCTATCTTGAAAGCCCTAGGACTAGTAGGAGATCCAAAATCAGGTTGGAATAAAAGACTGCATTTTGGGCTTGACCGCAAGGTGGGTATAGAGTGCTATAGGGTCTAACATAAAATGCAATTCCAATCACGCATGGGTCAGAGCTTGCGTGTAGAGTTTCAGCCTCAATCTAACATGATCTGTACATATTTTGGAATCTGATCTGATCTACATATTCAATGTCATTATTAGATCAAGGAGCAGCACAGGTATGCATCCTCAAATGCTTCAGACATCAACAGACATCTTTGCCTTAATTTATCACTTAATGACAAAATGTTGTTTCCGGTCACTATATACAGTGTATGCGGTTAAAATATAAAGAAAAAATATGTTCGTCATACTTAAAATACAATAAAACAACACAACAAAAAAGTTAACTTACCTTTATATTGTTTGTCAAAGTTTTTATCTTCCCATGTAATGTTGTAATTTTCCGTTGTATTTTTAATGGAACAAGTTACATAAACAAGATCAGTACTCTTGCAGATTGGAAATTGAGGGATACTGTTTATGTTTATTTCAGGCAAAATGGCTACATCTAAAAACGCTTCAGCCTTGTGTGTCACACTGTCCTCTTGAAATTCACATATGTATGTACCTGAAAAAATGACATAATCTTTATATTGAACAAAAGACCAAATTTAAAGCAACACCAAAGAGTTTTTAAAACCTTAAAATAATTTTTTCAAAATCGTTTTGGTGGTCCATCAACTCATAACAGTATGAACGTTACCTTCTGCATCTGCTCTGGGGCCCTCTATCGGCTGTAATAGCACTAAACAAGTTCGCCCAGTCGGGTCCAGGTTCTGTAGTCCAAGTAAAAACTACAGTCGATTGGTTTTGCGGCCAGCCATAGGCGGGGAAAGCTCTGGTTGGAGTTGAGCCTACGTTGCTACTGGACTTGTAAGTGATAATGGTATATCCGACAATATTTATCATTGATTGTTTTATCTATCAATTAGCCTGTGAGAGCTACAAACAGTGGATGAATTTTAAAGTGTTTGTGTTAGCTAAGGCGCTAACGTGGGTATTGCTAGGTACGTTTCCTATATAAGTTGTTTATAGCTTTAGCGCTTTTGAAAGCATGCCATCATCCGTAAGTTGTGAACAGATTTATATGTGAGGCGGATATTTGAACACCAAGTAAGCCAACACGTTCACAGCCACCGCAGCTGCCGGTGTCCAGCGACACAGTCTGATGGGTTAGAAGCTATCTATTTGGCTTTCAAAACTACAGTTTTGCAGTCTGTTTAGCAAATCTTCATTTTTTTCCGTTGTGGTTAGGGGGGATTATCACTCGAGACAATACAGACAACTAAATACTAAAATGTTTGACGTGTTTTTTTTTTTTTTTGAACATCCTAGTGTAAACATATCTCTTGCTATTACGCTAGATCCTTGACAACATGCACAGCAAGCGATGTCATATGTATATATATTTTTTTTTTCTGTTTCAAAAGTCTAAATAAATCATACTTTTACAACAACGTACATACCTTGTCTGTAGACATGATTTCTAAAGCCGATGCTGATAAACAAATTGCGGTGACTGTATATACGTAGGCAAAAGTCAGTGGCATGCTAAATTATTTACGACAGCAGTAATTCCGGTTTTAACCTGTAGATGGTGCGATTACGAAACTCTTTAGTGTTGCTTTAATGTTTTTAACCTGACACTGTTCTGTGTAAAAACAGGTAGGCCTAAGACATTAATAATGATTTTGCTCAAATTTATCAAAACATACCTCTCCAGATACCTAAAACATATTTAATCAAAACATACCTCTCCAGAAATCTGATGTCTTTTGAAGCTCAACTGTTGCCGTGTTTTTGTCAAAATTCAATGTCACCTCAGTCCCTCTATCAATTCTCCTTTTTATGAGTTGATCTTTCTGCAAGTACCATGTTGCATTCCCTATGTCATAATTTGTTGAACATGTTATATTCTGTCGGTCAAATGATTTCACTCTCATGTTTGGTGCTTTTATTTGGACAAAACCTAAAAGAGATTGTAGTGAAGGATAGAAAGTTATTTTGGAATGGAAACCATTGTTCCATTTTGTTAGTAATATCAATGTGTTATTTGGTTAGAGTGACTAAAAATACCTTTTGTAACAAGTTGGGAACTGGCATTGAAAACTTGATTAAATTCTTTGGTTATGGTGCTAAGGTCGTTTAGTCCTCTATTGGTAGGCGTATCAAAAATCATACTAAAATCTACAATGATTGAACCCTGACTGATTTTAAGGAGACAAAATGATTAGTTTCATTGTTTCAACCAAGGTATGAATAAAGTTCAAACCTTAGAAATGTGCACTTACCTGAATTGTTGAATGGACAGAGATTGAAACCATTTCAGTTTACTGTAATATGTTGATAACTGAAATAAATATTTCATTTGAAAAATTATTAGATGATGTGGGCTCACCAATTTTTTGTAACTGTATTTTTAGTTGAAAATAATGAGTATTATAGTAATAAAAAGGAAATAACATCAGTAAATGGATCAGTTTTAAATTTTGGATCATGTTTGCACTGGCCATTGCAGTACAGTGTGTGTGTGTGTGTGTGGAATCATCCCACCACTAGATGGTAGTATTTATCCATCAAAGGTGCCATCTATTTAGCCATCTGCAACTACTACTGAAAAGTGACCCAAGCTTGTAAAAAGTCATTTGATAGATAAAATGGAGATAACAATGACGTTGACAGTGAATTGTTTGTTCATCTTGAAAATTTCAGTTAAAAAATTAAAAATGACTATCAAATAATTGGTAGCAAAGAAGCTAATGAGAACCATAAAAAAATGTATGAATTTGCTTATAACATAATGAAATTGCTATTTTTTTTATTGAATCTATTCTTCCATTCCTAAATAGATATTGATTGTTTTATATCTTAACAGAATAAATAGCTGTGTTGTCAAAAGTACCAGTAAACTATAGCCATACTTCAGCAGTCAATTTGTTGCTCAGCTCCTTATATTCATCAGTTTTGTTATTTGTGAGGTCAATGCTGAAGATCTGTTGCAAGACAACTTGTCCCTGAACAGACACTGGGGTAGGTACAGGAGAAAAACGATAGTTCAGAATGCACAGTATGTAGAATGATGTGTTAATCAATAGAAGCCCAAGTTTCTTAATGTATTTTAGAATGACTAGGCTAGCAGAGGTGAGAGGGCAAAATTAAGATAATCACATGCAAATGAAGGCAAATTTACCTCTTCCTGAAGGAATACACACTGCATTTGTCATTTTGAAGTTGTTTAAACATGTACAATTGATTCCGCCATTTTCCCTACAATCTATATAGACCAGAAGCAACTTTATAAATTAATAATCACCCAATATGATGGCCTATAACAGTAACACGTGTGATGTGGACTACTATTTTATAGATATCATTTCAAATTACCTTTAGTCTTTTGAATATCCAAAATGTAATTCTTTGAATATTCTAAAGTTGTATTCGAAATATTCGATAGTGCTCTTGTGAAGTTGTCCTCAGCTTTGTCCTCAATGCTGATTTCAGCATACAATGCTTGATAGTAATTTTCTGATCATGGTCAAAACACATTTACCCGTCCATATTTACTGGTATACACATATAATGTGTACTTACATTTGCAGTCCATGACTCAAGTGAATGATTAGTGTAAGGCTACTTGTAAATAAACTTACGTAATTAGGCTAATAACGTTAATAAACACTTAATTAGGTAGAAATTTTGATAACAGATACAATACATATAGAGGGAAAACACACATGTGAAATTGATTTAAAATGATCTTACCTGCATTGGTAATCTGATCAGAATAGTTTGATGATAAAAGAATATGTAAGGACAAACATAGACTACTTTGGAAGTTTTACAGTGTATGTATGTATGTATGTGTGTATATTTATATATACACACACACACACATATATATATATATATATATATATGTGTGTGTGTGTGTGTGTGTATGTGTATGTATGTGTGTTATTATTTACAGGCAGCCGTAAATGTACTTACATATGCATTGAAAAGAAGAAAATATTTCAGGCTCATCAAAACTAACAGCTCCATAAGTATTTCTCTTGAACAGGTAAACAAACTTTCACTTAAAAAAATACTCTGAATCATTAATGTGTAATACTAACATGATAATCTATCATCTGTAGCCCTCTGACTCTCCCCGGTTTCTGAACTGGTGCTTTGTAAGTAGGATAGACTAGTTCCTGTTTATCAGAAGTTTATCAGAATTATGCAAATAAGAAGCCAAACAGGGACAAAGAATAATAAGCTGCAGACCAAATATGGTCAGAGTGCCACCCACCCTTAACCTATCAAAGAAACCAACTTTTTTTTAAAAGCTCTGGCTGTAATTGCCTAGAATGCCATGGCCAGGCCCTAGCACATTAGCAAATATGCGTGCACACTAGGGTTGCAAAGGGGTGGAAAATTTCCGGTAAATTTCTGAAAACTTTCCGGAAACTTTCCATGGAAACTTTAGCTTGGGAATTTTAGAAATATTAAAAAATGGAAATTTGTGGAATTTATGTGAATTTATGTGAATTAACTGGAAATTTTGGATGATTTTAAGAAACAGACTATATGACTCATATACCAAAATATTTTGTCATAAGAAGACATTTTTGCCAAAAAGATACAATTAAAATAAAAATATAGCATTTTTCTGTTAAAGGGATTATCCGGAGTGAATCAACCCGTAGCTCTGTTGACTGAGGCTGTCGAATGGTGTCTATAGGTATCAGAATGACAGCAGTAGGTACAACGTAGACCGAATTCACGAATTGCCCGCTAACGCAAAGCATATTGGGCATATGAAAACGAAACTGACATACCCTAATCAGTTAGCGCTGGCTGCCGTTTCGTTACTCGGTCTACCGTGCATGAAAATCTGTCGTTCTTATACCTATGGATAGCACTTAGCAACGTGAATCAACTGAGCTACGTGTTGTTTCACTCCGGATAATTCCTTTAAATAACAAAAATATGTAGATTGTAAACTGAACAAATGGAAAGGGCTATCAAAACATTTAAATGATGTATGAAATCAGGTGTGGTTATGTAAAACTGTTTAGCAGGACGCAGAAGAAACAGAACATTTTGTGCTATCTAGCACCATGATAAGCTAACTTCTTTGATACAAAGGTGCTAGCTAGCTTACCTTTAACATATCTGCCTTACCAGTGAGCTAGCAATCTATATTTTGAGATAACATTTTAGAACAAATATCATCTAAGTTATATCATCATAACTTGCTTGACTGTTTGTAGTCCTCAAATGTGTAGCCTCACGTGTCTGTATCAGTGACTGTATGTGGCTCATAAAGGTTGCTTTAGCAGTCCATAATTCTAGAAATCATTGAGATGTGATGGGAGGATGCACAATGCGTATAGGAGGTGCGGCCTCAATAGCCCTGCATTAAGAAGTGTGTTATGCCCCTGTGATTGAAGAATAGCAAATTATAGGCTACTCAACTTTATGCATATCACATCTCATAGTTTTAGCCAAGACTGCAAAAATATTATTTTCTACCAACTATCTTTATGTCCCTGACCTTTAGTTGAGATAATTTCCATTTTTTTTCCAATTAATTCCTGTTAATTCCCATAAATTCCCGTTAATTCCCATAAATTCCTGTTAATTCCCATGGAAAGTTTCCAACTTTGAAAATTCCCGGAATTTTGCAACCCTAGTGCACACTCTAACATAACAGCCAACTCCATTCCTGGCCTCCTCCTCAAGCTGACCTTCATACTCCAGTCTCACGATCAAGATCCTGCACACAGGAACCGTTAAAAATGCCACACCAGTCCCCCTCCCCACCGTTGTCGGATGGCCCAAATGTCAAGTCAAGTCAAGTCAGTTTTATTTGTCAATTTCTTCACATGTACTTGACATACAAAGGAATCGAAATTGCTTAAGGCATTATACTTAGGTAAACATACAGCATATATAAGACAAGACATAACATACATACAGTATATATAAGACAAGACATAACATAAAGTAAGTGTTCCAGCAGCGTTGGTTTGTTGTCTTAGTGCAACACAAGATTGTAGCAGTAGTAGTAGTATATAAATAGTAGTAAAAAAGAATACTTGAATATATAGCAGCAGCTGTGTGCAATTGCAATGCAGAGGTAGTTATTTTTCAGTCTAGAGTGTTGTTTTGGTTCTTGGTTCAGAGTGTTTGTTCCCTTGTTAGGGAGTGGGGGGGGGGGGGGGGGGGGGGTTCAATCTGTCTTCCTATACTCCTGCCAGTCTGGTGGTTCCGCTGGCTGTGAGCCGGTAGGGGAGAGAGTTCAGCAGTCTCACAGCCTGGTGGATAAAGCTGTTGGCGAGCCTGGTGGTGCGGGAGCGGAGACTTCTGTATCTCTTACCAGAGGGCAGTAGGCTGAACAGACAGTGTGCGGGGTGGGTTGCATCGCTGACGATTGTGTTGGCTTAGCGGGTGAGGCGGGTGGTGTAGATGTCTTGCAGGGAGGGGAGTGGTCCGCCGACTATCCTCTCAGCTGTTCTCACGATGCGTTGTAGAGCTTTTCTGTTGTAGTCAGTGCAGCTACCGCCCCACACAGTGATGCAGCTGGAGAGGATGCTTTCAATGGTTCCTCTGTAGAATGTGGTCACGATGTGTGGTGGGGCGCTTGCCCGCTTGAGTTTGCGCAGGAAGTAGAGGCGCTGTTGTGCTTTCTTGGTCAGTGATGTGGTGTTGGTAGTCCAGGAGAGGTCCTCACTGATGTGCACCCAGGAACTTGGTGCTGCTCACCCTCTCTACCGCAGCACCGTTGATGGTCAGCGGGTAGTGACCGGTGTGACCTCTCTGGAAGTTGACAATAACCTCCTTGGTCTTGCTAACATTTAGCAGGAGGTTGTTGTCTCTGCACTACGTGGTCAGGAGCTCAACCTCTTTCCTGTAGTGGGTCTCATCGCCCTTGGTGCTGAGCCCCACCAGCGTTGTGTCGTCTGCAAACTTCACAAGGTTGTTGGAGCTGTAGGTTGGTGTGCAGTCATGTGTCAGCAGGGTGAAGAGCAGCGGACTGAGCACACAGCCTTGTGGAGCCCCTGTGCTCAGGGTGATGCTCATTCTCACGCATTCCATTATCAACCAAGACTTGTAATTGGCCATCATAGCTATCTCATCACCAAGTGTCACAAATTCAGGGTCAACATACTGGCTCACAATTGCATCAAAGTACTCATTGCCCAAGTGTGCTATATCAGGTTTGTATATCTCAGCCCATAGAGTTGGCAAGTCAACCACATGATTCTATATGCTGCGGGTTAGCATTTTCCTACTTCCAGTCCTTAAGGGAAAACCCCTATGGGAAAATGACTGGCTCAATTAATAAATCAACATGTACAACATATACGGCTGTGTCTGACCTACGAGGACCAAGGCATTCGTTTTTCATCAATAAAATGAGTCGCAACATCGTCTGGGTGTGTTTTTTGGACGCATTGTAACGACGATAACTAAATGTTGCTATCCCTCTGCTAACAGCGAAAAATTAAGGACTACATAGAGTTGTCTCTTACCTTTGACGTAATTTTCAAAAAACAGCGGTAAAATTATTTAAAATACAGTATGTTCTGTATGCAAAATGATTCAATGTAATTTATAACGATTACAACGGTCAACAATTGGTATATCTTTCACAAAGCTTGTTTTAAAAGACTGAACAAAATTGAATTGTTGGAAAAGGGTGACATCAGGTATAGCGCAGTTTTGTATAGCCCTGGTTACCTTGGTGTCTATGCCTTCATGTACATGATGTTAGATACAAGCGCCGCTAAGGGCCCGTTCACATGTACACGCTTTTTCAACCTCCAGGCGCTCAATTTCAATTGTTTCCCTATGGAACAGTGCGTCTTTGAAAAAGTTCCACTGCCACGACACTTCGGGTTTTTTTGCCGCTTGCGTCTCCTTCAAAAACGCGAGGCTTCTAAAGGCCTGTACACACCAGATATCACACAAAATTACGGTGCGAAAATGCAAAAAATTCGTGTGCGAAATTTTCACATTCAAAGTGTACACACCAAGTGTGATGCAATTATTTTAATGCAATGAGATTATTTCGCATTCTATTTCACATTTTGTTTCGCGACATAATAATAAGCCTGTGAATGAAAGTCTGTGAATTTAATGATGGATACGTCTAACGATGAAGAGCTAATTTTTGTGGATCTCCTCTTACAAAAGAGAAAATGAAAAATTTGGGTAGCCTACACCCAGTGTTGCAGCGGAGACAACAACAAGGGGAGTTCTACCACTCCGTCTCATCCAGGAATTAAAGCTCTATAATAGAAATATGAAGATATAATCATAGGATGACGCCAGCCAAGCTCGTTTAAAGGGAGTCCGGTAATAGGCTAAGTGAATTTGCCTGCAAAAAAGATTGTTTGGTAACTACTTTAATATTATCAGAACTTGCTTGAAAATTGAGCAGCATTGACTAAAAAGGGTCTTTGTCAGATATTTTTCAGTATAAAGCATGAAACGAACTAGAAATATGGAGATATAATCATAGTACGACGGCAGCCAAGCTTGTTTAAAGGGAGTCCAGTATTAATTCCAAAGTGAATCTGCCTGCAACAAAGATTGTTTGATAACTACTTATAGCCTATATTACGAGAATGTGCTTGAAAAGCAATGAATTGAGCAGCATTGACTAAAAAGGGTCTTTGCCAGATATATATAAAAAAGGGGATACATTTCAAGGTTACATTATATTTTATACTGTTTCATTTGTCCCACCCTAGTGTTTCAAACCTCCCAGCCAATCGGGACGAATGAAACAAATGACCAATTCTATTCAAAGACAAATTACACCACAATCGCCATCCATCTATATGAATTAACACAACACAAGACTTTAAAGGAAAACGCCACCCAAAAATGAAATTAAGCCAGTCTTGGTCACCCCCCGAGTTAGAACACTGAAAAGAATTTGGTTAAAATCCGACCGGGCATTGTCCTGCCTTGGGAGCAGCGTTTTTAGCTTCAGCTTAGCACAGTCGCTGTAAATGAAGGGTGTCAATTAGCATGTCCTCCAAAAAAGTGACCATACATCTAATTTTTTTTTCTAAATATATCTTGGTAGCCGGGTGTTCAAAACGAGTACAAATCGTAATGCAAAATCGAACGACGCTATTACCTGGGGCGTAACTTTGTGTTGAACATTGGGGGGGTCAAGATAATAGGGCATAACTTTGTGCTTTGGGGGGGTCAAGATCTCTAAATAAATAAATTAGTTTTAAATGCCAGATTACCACCAACATGTTTGCTTGTCGGCTCTCCACTGTTATCTTGCCAGATGGAAAAATATTAAATATTTGCTAAATTTGATTAAGTCCAACTAATTTGATGTTCCTGATCTTTGTATTTGCACTGGCCATGATTCGTGCACTACACCTGCGCCACTATGTTTTCCCTTGCACCTTACTGTTTTAAACTCTGAGTATAATTTATTACCTGTATATAATGTTGATAGTAGTCTATGTATATTGTATATAGTAAATTGTCTATTGTCTTGATCTTATTCCCATTCCCATAAATCCCATTATACCTCTTACACTGTATGTACAATGATGGACGTCCTAGAGAGCAACATCTACCGGAGTCAAATTCCTTGTATATCTGCAAGTATACTTGGCCAATAAAACTGATTCTGATTCTGTATTAGAAATACATAGTGATACTTGAACAGTGATTTACTTAATATAGTTGCAGCAGTGTATCTGACTATTTATGCCACAATGACACAGAAGTAAATCCCTATTGTGTTTAGGCAGTAGCTAACAAGACCATGGCAGCTTCCACTCAATTGATTTTGTGTTTGTGTATCCAATATGAAAAACTAATCTTAAACGTTTTTGATTTATCAAATGAGTCAGTGTATTGACACCAGTAAACTACACAGCAAATGTCACAATTCATGACAACACACAATACATTACAGTATAACTTGCAGTATTAAGTATAGCTTGCACTTCTATTCTAACCATATTATTTATCTTATTTCACACATTGGTGGGCAGGCAAAAGTAAACCACATATTAAGTACAACATATTACTCTACATTTTTACACATATACCACACAATGACAAATACTTGACTGACATTAAAAACGTTTAAGATTAGTCTTATGAGTCAGTGTATTGAACCACTAAAGTACACAGCAAATGTCACAATTCATATACTGTATATCCCATAAAAAATCATAGGCGTTTCAGGAGCTTAATGTTCCTATTTGATCCTGAGCTCAAAGTTCTGTTAAAGAACATGAGAGAGCCTTTTTTCATAGTAACCACTATAATGCTGTGATTGTAGCTAATTAACACGCTAAATGTAGGGCATGCTAGCTAACATCAAAATTTGCGGTGGCTTATGGTGGTAGACGTCAAAAAAATACAATCATGCAGTGCAAACGACTAACACTGTTTGACGTGCTAACCAGTGCAATGGTAACGTTAGCACCATTAGCTAACATCTTTGGAGTGCATTAAATGATCCTGGATGGTCGAATTAAATTGTCTACTGTACGGTAATGTGTTATTTAGCGTCACCTCACGATAATGGGAGTTGTAACATTAGATAAATTAACGTTAACGTTACCTCCTGTTTCAATTACATGTGGATGCCAATTGAAAGTAATCCATAATGTTACTCCATGATTTCGAATTTAATGGTACAGTTTACATCAGTTAACAAATAGTAAGGACCTGTCATGGGTGTCCTAATGTTAGTTATGAAGTTTATTAATCAAACCAATCATGTGATGTTGGCAGCTCCGTAACTCATTGCAAGGAACGTTTTTTTATTCTCCTGTGTATTATTTCATCATCATAACATGAGAGCTGAGTGACGGAATTTTGGGGATGACATTTCTTAGCAAATACTTAAATGGAGCAGTTTAAATATGTTTTTTTCTTTCTCTGAAGCAAGGTTAATAATTTCATAGATAAATACTGCGTTCGGCGTATGCAGCTGATTTACCAGAAGTTCCAAAACACATTCGTTGCTTCAGCAGTGGCCTCAGCAAACTTGTAGACAACAGCAACAACAACTCTGTCACCGTTAGTTTTTCAGGCAAACGCTAACGTTACCTGCAGAATACTGGGGGGATGTAACGTAGGCCACTGAAGTGAATTAGCTAGCTGAGGAAAAACAAATACGCTCAGGTAGCAACTGTCAAGGCTGGGTAGCCTAACTAACCTAGATGGTGCATGAATTTCTCCATATCTGGTTATTCCACAAGAAGTGATTCGTCCTGTAATGTTTCCTTTCACACAGTAATTGCGGAAATGCTTTTGCCTTTAGGGAGGAGCTGCCAATAATTATCATTTACATTCTATCAATCCTTACTCAGGGTTATCTAAGTGATGTACAGGAAGATCCAGCAGAAGCTGAGGAATTCCTGACCAGTTTTGCCGGTTTGCTTCAGTCGACCCCACAGAAGTCCAGAGCTCCTGACTTCAAGGTTCCACTTCCTTTGTTGAAGACATCATGCACAAAGTCACCCTCTGGTCTCGCACCAACATGGACGCAACAACTGGTAGGCTAATAGACCTCTGCTCATATTGTAGTTATGTATGCTGTGCCATGAGTGCAAAAAGTATATTCCTTTTGTACTCTTGTATATTCCTTTTGTAGGATACTGCGTCTTTGTGTACTGGGACAGCTGTGTACAGTCCAAGAAAGAGTCTAACCTTTGATGTAGTGGGCAACTTGTATGACTTCTTATGCAGCTTGGATATGTATTAATTATTTCTTCAAGCAAATAGCAAATGCAAATATAGTCATGGAGCAGTCAGATGATTGTATAGATAGATAGATAGATATACTTTGTTGATCCCCGAAAGGAAATTCAAGATGGTGGAGAGAGTCACCTTGGCTGCGATTCGTACAGCGCCAGTAGAAAAGGCACATAAAGAAACTGGAATACATGGGGAAAGAGGAGGAGAGAAAAAACAGTCCACCAGACTATACACCAAATAGGGAGCATAGTTTGGTGTCAGAAAAAAACACCTCAGCACATATAAGCAATTTATCACATAACACGGGTGGGGAGGGGAGGGCAGTGGCGCCAGCAGAATATTTTTCTAGGGGTGGCTAGTGGGGGCCAGAGCAAATCTACCAAACTAAAGTCCATCATAAAATGTACTGCTATAGATTCTGATCATGTAATGATGTATAATGATGTGTAATGATGTATACAAGATATTAGGTTGATGCAGGTCAGTAGTATTCAATGACTTTTGAATGGCTATTATCTCTTGAATATACCACTCAAAAATACAATCCTGTTTATGATATGTCCCGTTTTCTTTTCATCATCACCCTAGGCAGATTCACATAGCCATTTCCCATTAGTTAGCTATGGTAGACTAACATTCCCGCTTAGCAAAGCTAGCATGAAAAACGTAATTAACAACGTTAATTTCAGTGACATAATATGCACTCGTGGGCATATGCATATTCATGTATTACTGTACTACTGAAAATTGCCATTGTGTGACATACATACCCAATATAAGTTGTCTTCTTTTCTTGTAAGCAGAACCGCACCAATCCAGTACCGCACTGTATTTTGTTGTTGGTCAAAATGTGAGCACTAGCAGCAGCACTGTGCAGAGAGAGGGGGGGTGGGGCTACGAGGATGGCAAAAGCAGCGCTGCTGTTTGTATCTCCTCCCATTTCAAAATTGTTTTTACATCGTGGATAATATAATCTAGTCTGAATTATATTTTCACAAATATGTATTATTAAAATTTTCTTAGGGGTGGCAAAGGGGGGGGTGGCTGAGGATAATTCTGGGGTGGCTTTAGCCACCCCCTGGTGGCGCCACTGGGGGAGGGGTAAAGGAATCACACATCTTACAGCATAGAGTCAAGACATTGCACTACGTAAGGGAAAAAGGAATTGAATAGTCCAGCGCAGACAAACAGTCCATATCCGCAGCCTCCTTTTGGGGTGCTGTCAGGGAGCCTATCGACGCTGGGGGAGTGTGAAGCTGCGGAGGCGTTGGATGGTGTAGGGGAAAGGTTCTTGGATGAGGGGGAAGGGAGAGCAAGAGGGTCACACTGCCCTGTTCAGCCTGTGATTTAGTTTACTTTGAGTTGACTAACATCTAATGCTGAGAAATGTTGTTCTATGTTTGTACCAGGAACCACACCATACTGAACGTACTGAAATGGATATCAGTACCACATCTGTTTTGGACGTCAGCATGTACTCTGAGCCAGCTGCTGATCCAGCGGACACCAGTTTTGTCCCTTTCTCAACCCCCTCCACCTCTACCACTGGAAGCTCTACAAGCCTGTCAGAACAACCGGGCGGCTGGAAAGAGAGAAAGTGGATGGTAAATGAGTCTAAACTACTGGAACTCTTTCAAAAATGTTCAACATGTGGAGATCTAATGAGTGATGTCAACCTAAACCAGAATACAACTGGCAGTCAAATAGCAATCAAATGGAAGTGCAACAGTGGACACACTGGGGAATGACATTCCTGTCCTTCTCTACGGGGCATGCCCGAAAACAATCTATTGGCATAGATTGTAGCCTCGCTTCATGGGTAAGAAGTGTGAGCAACCACATGTGTTGGTGCTGCAGCTCATGCAATGGAGATGCACAGGTACATTCTTGCACTAACTGCACAATTCATTTTTCAAAGCTCGTGGAAATGTCTGATTCCAAATCACACACAGACAAGAACATAATGTAATAAAAACATTCTGTTTGTGTTCTACTGTAATTATCAGTAGTTGAAGAGACGATGGACATCCATCCTCCTTCACATATGTGGTGTCCATCGATGGGAGGAGAACGGAACTGAGTTCAAATGCTACCATGGTGACCTCTTGGCAGGCGAACAACGCATAAAGAAGTGGTTGCGACAGGACTCTGACGCTTACAAAGCCCTCTATGATGTTGTGATGGACAAGCGGCTGATTAATGACCTTGATCATATGGCACTGTTCAAGCACACAGGTATGTGGTTGGTGAATGGGCCGAATACATCAACATTTTGCTATTAACGCCAGTCCTGAATAGAGCATGCCCACACCCCTCAGTCACTTGCTTACTAATTTTATGAAGTTGTTCATCATTTGTTGTGTAAATTTTGATTTATGTTTTACCAGGGAAACTAGAGGTCTTCCACAATGCCCTTCTAAAGTACTGCCAAAGCGTTTGCACTTTGAGTTCCCAACCATGCAGGCACGCACAGTGTTGGCAGTCATGGACCACAACGAGAACCATGACAATCCACGAACAGGCAACAACAGCAAGTAGTAAGTATCAAAATTATGTCAACATGCAACGACAATGCTGGAGGTATTTGTTACTCTTCACTTAGTGACCAACCCTACTTTGAATTGCTGTCCTTCACCTCTATATTACTCTGCAGGTTTTAGTCTAAAGTGGCACTATTATTTGCACATTATGAAAATCATTTATGAATGTTTTAATTCCAGATCCAAGATACAGCACTGTTTTCCAGAAGCAGTCCAAACAGTGGATTGTCAGGCCAATATACACTCCAACAACCCAGAAATTCAGAGAGGAGGTGATGGAGGGAGTTATCCAGAGAAGGCTAGACCCCTAGTACAAAGATCCCTCATCTCAAATGGAAGTCCCGGGTCTGGCAGCAAATATTGGCCTGCCGAAACCTACCAAGGAGAGCCTCCAAAAAGGCCACACTTCCAGATTCAAAACTGCATAATACACTTTGATCATTGTGTCTGGAATATCAAAATGTGTGTGTTAATATACAATTTCTTATCTTCCTTTTTCAATTTTTTGATTACCATTTTTCTCTTTGCTTTTCTTATGTTTGGGTTGTCTTGTTGCATAAACCTGCGAAAGCCACATTACTCAACAGTGGGGTTCAGAACCAGTAAAGGCAAGACAAAGTGCTGTTGTGTGTAAAAAAAAAAAAAAAAAAAGGGCAAATCTTTATTTTTGGTATGTCACATTATGTGCAATTTGTTTCAAGTTCTTACAGAAAATAAATAAATAAATAAATATATATAAAACTGTTTCCCTGAGTCAAAAGTGCAAATCAAAGAGCGCAAATAGTCCTATAGAGTGCAGTTACTGCTACATCATGTGCATTGCTTCCTCTGCCTCCTGAAACCCAACATAAATGCCTGTTTCTGATGGGTATTTACGGCGAATTGCTCCAACCACACATGACGGCAATGGTGTCCGGTTTCCTTTGCCCAGGGTCTCTCCCTTCAACGCCCACTCCAGAACAACACGGTAGGACACCAACCTGCATTGACTAAATAAATATACTGAGTGAGTTCCAAGCCTGCATACATGTGTCGAACTAAATCATGAAATAATCAGGCATCATATAACTTACTTTGTGGACAACTGTCCGTTTGGTCCATCCGGCGTTGGTCTTTTCTTCCAATTCACCTTATCACACCGGAAAAAAAAATCTGTGTGCAGGGTGAATCATAACCGAGAAATCCTCGGTGGTTGTAACGCATCTCTGTTCAGACCCCTCTTCGTCCTCCTCCGAAACATTGGGACACTCCAAACAACACAGACTCTGCTTCGGTAAGCATTGGTTGGCAAACTCCACACTCGCACCACCATTTTGTGTGGGCCCTCTCCCTCACGTCTGCATCTTGAGAGGTCACGGCCTGCTCTTGCTCCTCCATTGCGCGTAGCTCCTCTTCTGTATATTCTGGTTCGAAGAGATATGGTCTTGGATTTGGATCGAACAAGAAATCATCATCTTCGTCCAATGTTATGGCCATCGCGTCCAATGTCATTTCCATTGCGATTTTCCAGCAAAGCACTACCTGTGGTATCCACGCCGGTGTTTACGGAAGTTGGGAGTTTCAAGTGCTACGTGAGAACTTTGCGCCTATGTAGCGGTGCTTCGCCTGTGATTGCGTTCGAGTTTGCATTATGATTTGTACTCGTTTTGAACACCCGGCTCCCAAGATATATTTAGAAAAAAAAATTAGATGTATGGTCACTGTTTTGGAGGACATGCTAATTGACACCCTTCATTTACAGCGACTGTGCTAAGCTGAAGCTAAAAACGCTGCTCCCAAAGTAGGACAATGCCCGGTCGGATTTTAACCAAATTTTTTTCAGTGTTCTAACTCGGGGGGTGACCAAGACTGGCTTAATTTCATATTTGGGTGGCGTTTTCCTTTAACCATCACGGCTATTCAGCAGCTTCTGAACACCTGAATGTAATTATGTTAACAAGAAGTTACACTGGGCGCAGCCATCTTGGCATCCGCCTCGGATGTCTTGCCCGGTCTACTCTGAAGTCAACCGAGAAGAAAAGCCCGCCATCCGAGGAAAAGGGGCGTGTCAGTGTACGTCACTGGGCAACGGTCAGTGTTTCTTGTCGGAGCTCCGAGACGGATTGCAAATCGAACGCAAGATTAGAGTGGAAGGCGATAAAAGCGAGTAACCTAGCAACTAGCAAACTTTTCTAAAAATGCGAGCAAGTGTTGCTGTTGGCAAACTGCAACACTTTCAACAAAAACCTCCATGGGAATTGGACGTTCATTCTTTGTCTTGAGACTACATTTAGAGGAAATGCCTCTCGATAGGAGAGAATATCTTTCAATCTTTTAAAGGTAATGTTAAGGTTGTTGTTATTGTCCAAGTGAGAGGCCATTTAATGCAATTGGGCTACTTAATCCCGCGGGCTCTCATAAATATGCCAAATCAATTTTGTTAGCATAATGTTACCTACATAATTTGAAACCTCGCAATCTCAGCCATAACACGTGAATCATTTGTAAAATAATTGTGTATAGTACTTTACATGTTGAAAATGATCTCGCCTGTCACCATTCAAAATCCCCCCCCCCTCCCTTGGTGAGTTCTTACTTTCTCGTCAGTGTGTATATGTCCTCAGCAATGAGTTGATGCCACATGTTGGGGCTTGAAATATTCACATGAGGTTAAGTAAAAAGAATTTCGACGATATTTTATTACGGTATTCGGTATTCATTGAGTCCAGGGGCCTGTACTACGAAGGGAGTTTAACCAACCCAGAAGTAACCCAGGGTTACCTTGTTAAACCGGGGTTGACAGGTTATCCTGATTGGTGTTAATTGGTACTACGACGCTGGTTATGAGGTTGATTTGTTGAACCGGCGTTTAACCTAACTGGAGTTTGTGTGCGTTCACATAAAAGGGGCGGATTTCAGCGCAAGTAAATCTTTTCAACGATCACCTTATTTCATTGATGGGAAATGCACAATAATCAAGACAAGCTACAAAGAGTTCAAATGTACTCTTCAGGGGAAATGAAAGCCGCGAACAAAGAAACACAGGCATGTTGGCAACGCATTGCCGATCGGGTAAATGTGTAGCAAGTGAAACATTATTGCTACATGTTTCTTAGGCTACTGGATATAGAGTTGGCCGGTGAGGTTCCGGAAGTGATTTTCCCATTAGTTTTTCCCATTGACATTTAGATTACAACCCACGCTATCTGAATTACGGAAGGAAGACGTCTAACTAGCTACGGCATAAGAAAACGATTGGTTGTGCTCAACTAGACACCAAAATGTAATGTGATCTCCATTTTGTTTCAGTAAAACGTCTTTTTTCTGCGATTTCCCTTAGAAGTACTTCAGTACCCATAATCCTGAGCAATCCCACAATCCCAGCAACGCATCTGATTCGTGGACAAGTACGTTGCCATGGATGTGTTTGTTGAAGCCCGGGAAAGCAAACAAGTTCACGAATGTCACCGTACCCTACCTCACAACCATGGTTTTGCTCGTTTTACTGCTCGTTTGACACGACCCTTAAGCCTAACCTAATTTCAACTAGGCATCCTTACCATGTCATTTCCATTTCCCTAAGATTTATAAATTTAATATGCTCATTTTCTTACCTTGCTGGATTACATTAGTTTTTCTCTGTATCTGGTGATATGAAGGGTATGTAATGTGGTAAATGGCAGTTGGGCTAATTAAAAACAGTAAATTCAGTTGTTGTGGTGCAATCTATAACAAATGGAAATTACCACAAATCCTGATAAATGCTTTATTGTACCCGTCATTATCAATTCTTTATTCAGGGGAGCTTCACAGAGGCATTTGTAGGGAACCGGTGGAAACTGCAATGGTGGACACCAAAGCGGTGGTTGCAGTCGGGTACTAAATACTGTACCATGCGTTAGGTTAAAAAAACGGATCTAAAACTTGATTGATGCAAATCTGAAGATACAATATTACAACACTATTTACACAAACTACTGAGGAAATACACCAAAATTTAGCTATTCGATTGCAAGAGCAACATCGCGTGGCTGTCGTCAACTCCAGGAGATTCAAAAAGAACGTTGGGCGCAATCGTCTTTGGGATAGGGTAAGTACTGGCTTCCGGGATATGTAGTTTCTAAAGTCGGGGGTAAAAATATGTACAGTCTTGTACCTTTGCCTTTTTTTAGCCTTTTCTTTAGTTTTTTCACTCTGAACGGAAGGTTACACGGTCATCACCTACCCCGTAGCTGGATAGAATGAGTCGGGACTTTAAACGCTTTTAAAACGCGATTTTATGGAAAAGTCAATGGCAAAACGGGAGCCTTGGAACCACTTCCTGGTTGGAAGTTCCGGGTTCACTGGCCAACTCTTTTACTAGTTTGCAGAATGCTTGCAAATAATTCTTAAAATCGCCTAAAATGTAACACAATTCAGTAGTGCCATATCAATCCATATTTAAACGCCCGGTGATGAAATGAAAAAATGTCATATGTCGGTTGTCCCCCCAAAAATCCAAGATGCTGTGATTGCCATACCTTCTTCAAATCTTGAGGATAGGATAAAGATGCGGGAGTCTTGGACGGAGCCTGATCACGTCATCTTAGAATTTAAGGCTATTTGGTCATTATAACTTGTAAACTTTTGCATGAAGGTTGAGGCAAAATATTTCACCTGTAAATTAACAGGGCCACCCCATGTGGTTGGACAGAAAGACGTTTAAAACATGTTAAAGGATTAGAGAAAAAATTTTAAATTAGTAAGCCTATTTATAGGCTATCATTTTCAGAATAATCTCCCAAACAAAATGCAAATTAATACTTTATGTGGGTTATGGGCTAGTACGCAATATCACCTACTATATAATAATACTAATAATACTAATAATAATACACCTAATACCCAACACCTGCACATTGATGCTGTGAAAAAGATTCGTGATGGACATAATCGCCTTCATGCTCCTGCGAAGAGAGCACCTCACAATGCGAGCGCCAATGTCCAACGGATCATCCTACTGTTGCCATTGGCTTAGGCGAAAATGTTGGCGGAGGGGCAGTACTTATAGGGTGTGGTTAGCCTCGGGTTAACCCAGAACTAAAACTGCTTGGACCAGTTTTGGCGTGTGGCAGAGATTGCGACTCGAGTCTGAGACTCGGACTCGAGTTGCACTTAAGTTGCACAAAAAAAGACTTGGGACTTGACTTTCGACTTGCCCTCAAAGACTCGAGACTTGACTCGGACTTGGATGGTGTGACTCGAGAGTCATGAATAATGTTTATTTAGTAGCATAATTTAATTTATTTCAGTGTTTAATTCATAATTTGGTTTCCCAGTGTTATCTAGCGTTAGGGCAAAATTGCACGTTCCCTCTTCCTCAACGTAACGCATGCCGCCACAGATTTCAGTAAACACTGACACTGAATGCATTGCGGCGGCAGATTTAACTGGAGCTGATCAATTTGTAATGACATTTGTTTTGAGAACTTCACTCAGACTTTAAGGAGGTGAACAGCCACTTGCAATAACTCTGGCCCAAAGATAAATGATGCTGGCTCAACAACTTCGAACTTCATCAAGGAACCTCAGGACGCAAAAGGTAAACGTTAGGTCAGTGAGTCTTGTTTAAGTGAAGAGGAAATTTAACTTGAAGGTAATGTTACTGCTAGAAAACAAATCCAACTACGTCTAACCCCAACTGTAGGCTATACAGATTGAATGCAGATTACAATTTTATCGTTCACCTTTTAACATTAATGTTTTATTTTATATCGCGCTACGTTTGCGCCTAAGCTGCAAGCAGCAGGTCATAAGTGCTGTAACCTAACGGTAGTAGTAGCGTAAGTCTATGGAGCCTAACTTCAAATTAGAGCTGCTGTTGTCACTAATGCCATAAAAGCAAACATCAGTTAATGATTGGAATAATCATCCTAAAACACTGTGCAGGTGCCTATGTCAAGTCAAGTCAAGTCAGTTTTATTTGTCAATTTCTTCACATGTACTTGACATACAAAGGAATCGAAATTACGTTTCACACTTGTCCCATGCATAGACGTTGACGACAGTAAAGTGCAGATGCACAACAAAAAAACAATTTTAAACAATAAGGTACTGTTAAGTAAAAGCTTGCATGCAATAACAAATATTGCAGTAATGAAGTTACCATAAAATAACACGGTTGTTTTTATAAGAGTGCTTCCAAATATAGGCCTAGTAATTTTATATTAAAAATCAATACCATTATCATACATATTTAGAATTAGGGATGCACGATTTTGAGAAAAAAAACTAATTGCGTTTTTTCTGACAAATATTGTGATTACGATGCAATTTTCGATATTTGTGTTCAATAATTTTAAGTGCATAAAACCTAAAATTATGAATAAATAATAATAACATTAAGAAAAATGCAATGTGCGTATGTGAATATTTTGGCCAATAAACAAACTGCAGTACACATTAACTTATCACCAGTATACTGACATTGTTATTATGCAGCATGTGTGATAATGTGCTTGAACTTGAACTATTATTATAGTCCTTCATCATTATCAATGTTGATATGTTGTCTTCAGTAAAACGCCTCAAACGTAGTAAGTTGTCAAGTTGTAGGCATCAAAGATTCTAGTGCTGCCTGTCCACCAGAAGGCAGTGTATGAGTCTGTTACTACGGTTACATGAACATCAAATTCGGTATGCCTGTAAGATCAGTATTCTGGTTAAAACGGTTTTAAAAAGATCCTGAATAATAGCCTACATGTGTGGAAGAGTATTGGAAGTGCATACCGGAATATTCCTATATGTTATTATATTCCGGTTAGATCAACATCGCCTACAATGTATTGCGCCATCATTCCATTTTAAACTGGAATATTCCCTGCATTTAAAATGAGTCGGGGTCAATAGACTATAGACGGACTAAGGGTTTAGTATGTGGCTGTTAAAATTATTGAGCAAACAAGCTATTCAGTGTTGGAGTGAAGGAATAGCCTATAGAATCAACTGAAGTCGGGACGCAATACGACCACGCAGTTCACATTCCAATAGAAAGAGTTTGCATGATCTTACTACAGAAGCACAGCTGACCAAGAATAGCCTTGCTAGTGAGCTCGAGATTAACAAATTAAAAAAACCCAGAATGAGTTTAAAAGAAAACACATTAGCAAAAAAAATACCCATAACAGAATATTAGGGCAATTCCAGCGTTATGGATGTGACATTTGACCTCAGAATTACAAGCAAAATGTCTTGGTAAAACTAAAATTCTTACAAGATTTAAATGAACAGTGCATATTTTTTTTAGAGAACCCAATGGGGACAGTGGAAGGACAAAACATCTTTTTCAAAAATATTTTTAGCCATAAAAATATGACAAAAAGACATGCGTTATGGATGTGACGAAAATTTTAGTCATTTTACTGGAGATTATACATTTTCTCTAAACTCTGTGAAGTTTTAACTAAAATATATAAAGTTTGATATCCACATGATAGAGGAGTATTGGCTGAACATAAAAATAGCAATGATAAACATGTTTGATATTTTATATAGAATTATATGAGGAAAATCCAGCGTTATGGATGTGACATTGCACCGTTATGGATGTGACGTGTCTGATATCCACATAGAATCTGTTTGGGAAATCAACAATCAAACTATCAAAACATCTTTGTTAATGTCTGAAATGGCTCTGAACCTCCTTTTTGCATTACTATATCAATCTGAAGAGGATACAAAGATTTTCATGATCTTTGTATCCACCATAATAACACTGATTTCACCGACAATGTCCTCTTAGGGGCGGTGGTGGCGCAGGTGGTAGAGGAGCAGTTCGGTGACCGCAAGGTTGCAGGTTCAAGCCCCTCTCTACCTGACACCATCGAAGTGCCCTTGAGCAAGACACTGAACCCCAAATTGCTCCCGGTGCAAGGCTGGAGCCTTGCATGTGTGATTGGGTGAATGCCATAGCAGGCGGCGCGTGTTGACGCAGCAGCCTCTGGCTCTCTTGACCATGCGCATCACTGTGGAATAGCTAGAAACGTAATTTCGATTCCTCTGTATGTCCAGTATATGTAGAGAAATTGACAATAAAGGAGACTTAACTCTTTAAGCGATTTGTCATATTACTATTTCAGAAGGATTAGGCCTACAATTCATATAGCTTTATATATTTGTTGATTAGGTCTTACATCGTAAGAAATATGCAGATTAAATGACAGAGACATTTTTACAAACTGAGGAAAATTATTTATTTAATTCATAAATTATTTATTAACAGTTGTTTAAATTTATCTTGAAGTTTAAGATAACTTTCCCTCTCCTTATTCTGCTAGTACAGCCTCTTTGAAATGGTAGCGCCCCCTGTTGTCCAGGAAAGGGTTAAGACACCGGATAACTTGCCCTCTTGCTACCCATGACTTGTCCTCCTTTGTTGGTAGAATATAAACCAATCCCAGCTCATCGTTTCTTCTCAGAAACTGGACCTCCAGTCCCTCTGAATCATAATCGGTCACAAGGCCAACAAACTCCCTGCTGGATCTCTTTCCCTTGTAAGTAATGAGCAGGCAGTCACCAGTTTTGATGTTTCCCATTGGCTCACATGGATGGTTTTGAGGCTCATGCTCAGCACTTGATTCACTTGAGTCTGAGTGATAAGGGTTCTGGACCAGTGTATGTAAAGATGACTCTGTTGCAAAGGAGTGTGTTCTGTACTGAACTTGGCCCCATGATACTGGAGCAACAGAGTGCACTGTCAGTGTACCTGGGAGAGGTGCAACCAGATCCCAGTGCTTCTCAATGTCATGTTCTCCACAGAAGCTAGAGATGTCATCACTGTTGATGAGACAGACTTCCAGTTTTGGACAGACCCTTTTTGCTGTTTCAGCAAACGTCTCTGCATTTACTTGCACAACTTGCCTGCTAAGGACAGCTGTGCTGACCATCCTTTTCACTGTGCCCCCCACGCCATCTACTGCACCTTTGCCATGGCTGGTGGCAAAATAATGCCATTCGACACTCACTTCCGGGAAAATCTGATTAAAGGTAGTTGAGAGGAAGGCCCAGATATATTTATTTTTAAACTGGGATGCTGCCCCATCACTGAAAATGTGCACCACATTGATGTTTGGATGTTTACTCATCATATTCTTTATAACACCTGAGAGGAAAGCAGTGACGGCTTTTTTTTCATGGTGTAAATTATTGCTGACTATAACATATGACTGTGCCTCTTCCTTGATCCAAGCTACAGCCGTGAAGACTGTGATCTGGCTCTGATGCCAATGAGCAGCCTGGATTTCATCTTGGTAGGCTGATGTGTAGTTTTCAGCAAAGTCCACCTGAAGAATGGCACACTTCTCATCCCCTTCCCTCTTCTTCCTCTGAAAAAAAGCACTCTGCTGTTTTTTTATGAATGCATGTCGACTGAATTTGGGAGCAGTTTCAACCAGTTTGTTTAGGACATCTCTGTATAGTCCCATCTTTTGATTCTTCACCTGCACTCCCCCTGCAGTCTCCCAGGTATACCAACTTGTGGCAATCTCTTTCTCCTCCTCTGGGATGTTGGAAATAAAATGCAGGAACTTGCGTCCATCACAGCACTCATCACACTCATTCATCATACATTCTGCATTCTGCCGACTGCAAACCACTGTATCAATATAATTTTCTACATTTTTAAATGCCTGTCTGGGGACATGTTTGTACGCACACTCAAGGAGGAGCCTGGCATTCTCATGGTATTTGCAGAGGCAAATATTTCGTGGCATGTCTGCTCTTGGGAGCACGTATGGTGGGCGCAGCTCTGAAAATTTAGATTTCCCCACTGTGACCTCAGGGAACTCCTCCTTAAATAAAGCATATGCCTCCATCAGAGACATGGTCATATGACGTTTTTGTACTTTTGTTTTTAGTCCTCCCTCCCTGATGGTGACCGCATCTTTTTTACCTGGTGCCTGCCTAGAGATATCGTCTCTGAGGTAGAATTCAAGAATTGATGAAGTTACTTCACCCAATAATGCCGATGATTTTCTTCTTTTTTGATCGCAGCAAAAATTCATTTTGATTGCCAATGTCTTGATGACAGCACTCTTTTTTCTGGGACTTGAGGGAAGGACTTTCAACACACGTTTTAGTGCTCTTCCTAAGGACTGCCTGGATTTAAAGGCTGGTGATACACATGGAGTAGGAGGTTTTGAGTCTGAGACTTTTAGACGGAGGCGCCTGCGTCTCTGCCGCTCTCTTGCCTGTTCTCGTTCCTTCTGTGCATCCTGCTTTGTTTGGGTAACTTTTTTCCTTAATCTCTCAGCCCTCTTTCTCTCTCTCTCTTTCTCTTTGAATGACTGGTCATCCCTTTTTCTCATACGAAAGGCCCTCTGTCTCTCAGCAGCTGTTTTAGCCATTTACTGAAAATTGAAAAAATCCCAATATACATTTACAATGTGTAGCCAAATGAAGAGAGTAAATCTTACATTTTAATAAAATGTTTTTTTTTTTTTACATTTTAATAAAATGTTTTTTTTTTTTTTGTCTTTAAACCACTTTCTGTAGTCATATCTCATATTTTTGATTGTTAGCTGTTAACTTGGTGGCTGATTAGCTATCTAGACCAACTTCAAAAGCTGTCAAAACTGTCAATCATTCATTAATTCATAAAGTTAATTCATTCATACATTAATTCTCATCCCCCCACTGCATTATCAAACATAGTTCACCTTTAAATATGACGTTGAATAATCCGTCTGTCAAAGTCTGAGTTGTCCTATCAACGACCGGAGCTGTCACTTCTCAGCGATACCTCAGCTTGATCGACAGGTGGCGCGAGCAAATTAGAGGGTGTCTGCTCCGCGCCTAAACCAGTCCGCACGCACTTAAACATTGAGTTGGAATGTTACAGAGAACAATGACTGAGACTAATATAAAACAACACTTGTCCGATCATCACTACGAGAACATATCGTTCACTGGAATTATATATTAAATATGTTTTGATTATGTGACGTTTACCCACAATAATGTAGGACTGTAAAGTAAGTAATCAAACTAAAATGTAAATTTTACTGGAACATGAAGGTGTAATGTGGTGAAACTAGCGGCATGACAGTTTTATTTGCGTTACGGTTTTATTTTAGGTTGTATAATTGAAAGCATTCACATTATGTAACGTCCGTAACGTCACGTCCATAACACAGCTTTAACGTTTTTAAAAGTAAGAAAGGGGCTCGACTTGTTCATCACACTTTACATTGATGTGAATATGCTTTGCATAGAAACTTTAGACATCGTGGCATCAACGCTGTTTGCGTAGCATGAACTTATCCTATAAAACGTTACGGACGTGACTTAACCATGGAACTCGCGGACTCACAAACAAGAGGGCTATAAATTTACGGAGATGTACTATAAACACTAGATGAGCGTACACATTGCACTATCATTCCCTTGCCAATCTGAGAAATGCCAAATGATAATACTTTGTTGAAATCTGGGCTCCATTTATCCCCCTCTTACAACTGTATCATACACCCATTTGAAAATTGTTGTTTTGATATTGGGCCATACCTTGTAGATGATATAAAAAGAATGCAATTGTCAAAAAAATCAGCCAGAGTTGTTATGTACAATACAATTTAGACCCAAGTGAACATTTTAAGACCAGTTCTGTTTGTGTGATTACAACTTTTTTTTTCCATTGTAAGGATGACACTTGCATGGAATTGACCACTAGGCTTTTTTAATATTCAAATTATATTCGAATACCGACGTTCGATGTCAAAGCCAGTTCAGGAAGGTTTATCATCAATTACATTAAGCAACAGAGACGACGCAGAAAACGTTAGCAGAAACTATGTCTACCGGCAATCAATAAAGGCCTGCGTAAAATCGATAAGGCCTGGGCTTTGGGTAGCCTATTCTAAGTAAATAAAAGCCCGGTCCATATAATTTTAGGAAATATTCTAACGTTAGGCAAGCTATTTCTGAGATTCACACATATGAGATAATAGACATAAAAACAAATACATGGAAACAATATTAGCATAGGCCTACCTGAACTAATGACACTGTAGCCTTGATACTTGATACAGGAGTAGTAGGGCTGACACAAAACCACTGCATCCATTCCAACAACTTCTAACGCGGTTGCATTTTACATTACTTGACTCTGGTCACATAAATGTTATTCTCGCGTTATGCATTTTGGGCGGGTTTTCTTTTTCATTATTGGTACAGCTTATAATCAATTATGCGCACGCGTGGCTCATTGGAATTGAATTCGAATTTTTATGCCGGGAAAATCTGGAAGAATTGGCTAATAGGTTTGTCACTCAAAGGTCACAGGCGGGGAAAAAACCTCAGACTCCTGGGGCCGGTTGCACAAAGCACCTTAAGTTAAGGTTTTCCCTTAAAATCTGACTTAAGGTAACCTTAAAGTTAAGTTGGTTGCACAAAACATCCTCCTTAAGGTTTTCTTAAGATTTATCCTTAACTTGGTGTTATACTTAAGAAGTATACTTAAGAAATCCCTTAACCGTTGCACAAAAGACCTTAGACAGTTAGATAAGGAGAAAAATCTAAGGTACCTCTACAGCTCCCTTAACGCTACCTTAACTGTCTCTTCGCTGAAAAGATGGCAGTCATTGCAGTAATTCATAATCAGCGTATCCCTAGACGGTTGTGCCGCGACCGGGATAATCCATTGCACGTCCTTACAGACCAACAATTGATGATGGATTACCGATTTGACCAGCAGGCAATTGGTAATTTGTCTGTCTAATGTTGGACCATGCTACGTCCCAAAACTGCGTTCTGCCTGGTGTAGGCTACTTCAACTAGATTGCCTTGCGGTGTTTCGCGTTTGGGCCCGGTTGCACAAAGCACTGTAAATATCATACTGAGATATGGGGCGATGTTAAAATAGCACTTGGATTTTCACAATTTATCTATCAATAACAGCTTTTAAAATTGATTTATTTTGTCTGAGTCGGTCTAACTTCAGATCACTATTGCATATTGACACGATTTTCCCTGGGTCTGGCTAGTATTACAAGCTGTATGGGATGACAAATTTTCATGTTTGAATTGTGAATGGTTTACGAGAAAATCTCAATGGTTCATTCGTCCCCCGGTTCAATATCGTCCCAGCTCTCCCCTAATTTACCTCCTCCAATTTTGACACTTTAGTTGACTAGTTCTAACAGCACGTGGTAGGTCACCGTGGAAACCGTGGAATTTTCGTGCCAGAAAACAGCTTTGAATGCAGTAAATCACTTAACGGATTTTCTTACCTAAGGATACCATTTAAGAAATTTTGTGCAACACCCTTAAATAAATTCCTTACCTAAGGAGAAATTAAGCCTTAAGGTTGATACTTAAGGAACAAAACTTAAGGTGCTTTGTGCAACCGGCCCCTGAGGTTAGGTTGTTGCGGGAGTTAAAACCGCAACGACAAACAATGTCGATGCGATAAAGGTTAATCGTGCATCCCTATTTAGAATAGTCCAGTAGTAGTGTGTAATACAGTAGGCCTAATCAATGTTATTGTACAGCACATTCAGTACAATACATCAATACAGTTTTCTGTAAGGTAGCATCTGGTGAAAAAAAAATCAGTTTAGCCATTTAAGACTTGACTTGGACTTGGGACAAAAGACTTGAGACTTGACTTGGCATTGCCCCCAAAGACTTGAGACTTGACTTGGACTCGTGGCCAAAGACTTGACTTGGACTTGGGAAAAATGACTTGTGAACATCTCTGTGTGGCGTATATTGCCATGGCAGCATACCTCGGTTTAAACCTACCCACCTTTCGTAGTATGGGTTAGCCGGGAAGTTATGCCACACGTCATCAAGTTACTCTCGAACTTACCCGGATGAGCCAGTAACCCCGCTTCATAGTACAGGCCCCAGAGCCATAGGCCGTTTATCAATACAACGCCAAGAACAAATTTGTGTACTTGCAAGTTCAAACCAGGGTTCCCACGGGTCAGGGAAATCCTGGAACATCATGGAATTTCAGAGGAGGCATTTCCAGTCAGGGAAAGTGAGGGAATCTGGTCAATTTGCATGCACAGTCAGGGAATATCAGGGAATTTTATTAAAGGTCTCCTTCCAAAATAAACCGTTTAAGACTTGATTTTTTTTACATTACCATAGGTCAGCCCAAGTTGTACTTCTATGCTCAACTTCAAAATGCTCTCCTACCCCTGTAGTCTGTATTCGCCTGTGATAGAAAACTGCCGGGAAAAACGAGCGAATCGGAAAAGCCGTGCAAGCCTACGTCACTTTGAACATTAGCTATGCAGTTAGCCTGCCCTCAAGAAAACGTTAGGCTGCCTGCAGACAGACCCACTAGAGGGAGCGTCACAGTGTTGTTAGCCAATCAGAGGCGATACATTTGTATATCATTAAAATTCATAAGAAGCGAAACCAACTCTCATGATATTATTTTAGACAAGAGACCGCCACAAAATTAATGGAATGCGATGGAATGAGACCTTTAACAGTAAATTATGTAATGGACAAAACCTGCTGTGTATCACATTTCGTTTGCATTTGTTTTGCCTGAAAAACATTTCCCGCTCTCTATGTACAGTATATACAGTCCTCTGCATACCGTAGGCTAGTTGTACATACAGTAGTGTACTAAATATGAGGAGTTTGGTTCCAAAACGCGATAAGCGCCAATTTAAAAAAAATGAGTTAGCGCCAAAATCAGAACTGTATTTGATTGCTTTTGATCAGCCACTTTACAATTTTCCGCAAAACGCAATATCCGCCGTGTTATACTGCCCTGCTTTCTCCCTTTCTTTCCAAAATGCCATAAGCGCCAGTCCTGCTGTTCTGCAGAACGCAACAAATCCACTCAACCAATCACAGCGCACCATTTCACGTAACATAAACAATATGGCGGCCAGTTTATGGCAGAAAGTTTTCAGTGTAGTTAGTGAAATAAACTGAACCTAAACAACATGAATGCTTTTGATGGAATCAATGAGCCTGTGGTGGTTTCTTCTGTGGGTAAGAAACGTAAACCGTCAAAAAACAAAAATCTTCGTGAGATGACACACTCAGGAGGTGGAAAAATGCCGGCCGGCTGTCACTTGCACTCACAAAAAAGCTCACAAAAAGCTGACACATTGAAACCAGGAGATCTCCAGAAAAACTTTCAATCCTTTTACGGACATTTAACGTATTGGGTGAGTTGTTGTTTTACTAGCCTATAACGTTATAACAAGTAGCCTTATTTGCCTTTATTGATGATTCAGTGCTGTCTGTCTGCTCGCATTATCCGTGTCGTTTGGTGCAGCGGTAACGCCCCCTTTCTATTGCGAAGGAGAACGGTGTTACTCCCTAACTAAGCTGTGGAATCAGTCATATTTTATATTCGTTTACCTAGCCTGATAACAATAGCTTAGGCTAATTCACAACATGCACATCACCCACTGGCTTTTTAAATTCTTTAAATAAATAAATAGATAAATAAATTGATAGATAGATACATACATACATACATACATACATAGGCCTACATATTCTGTATAAAGAACTTTGACTTTGATTTTGCCTTTTTATATTGATGCCATAGATTTATAGCATTTTGTGAAAAAGTGTGTCATGGATTTATTGCGTTTTGAGAAAAAACAAATCTGTTTTTAAAATAAATCTTTAAATATTAAAATCTGGATTTCAAATTTTAATGTTATTATAACCTTCAGATGCTATATGACAGTTTGGAACAGAAAATAGGGATGTTCATCATACCACTTTCTTGCAATAAAAAACAAATTTTTACTCAAATTGATCTAAATGGATTTATAGCGTTTTGGAACCAAACTCTTCATATACTCCTTATTAAAACAAGTCAAAGTGGACTGTCAGTCTGGGTGTCTCATGCAAAAACCAATGCCATGCGCTGCAAAATCTTAACTGGACTGAATTTACACTTTGATTGGCTGATTCATGCCAGTTAACTTTTAGAAGGTATATGTAGGCTCAAGAGTGGACACTGGGATCCGTTTGACTGGTTTAAGTGCTCTTTTCAGCTTAGCATCCTATTCAAAAATTTGGCAATTCTTTATATCGGGGGTCATGGTAATTCAGTTTTATGGTCAGGGAAAGTCAGGGAAAAGTCAGAGAATTTTAAGTCTGACGTATGGTGCATTTCCACTGCGGGGTAAAACACCGGTGTTTGGGGTAAAGTCTCGTGCTTGACGTCTTTCCATTATCGGGGGGCCGGGTCTCAAACGGCCTCAGGCCGGCCCTGGAGTTGGGCTGGACTTTGAACAGGAGTGGGAATGGAATCAAACGTAATAATAAGTAGGCAAAAAAAAAAAACGTTTTTCAGCATACAGGGTGCTTGCGCAAGATACAACGGCCGAGTTTGTCAAATAGGGCATCAAATTTTGTTCTAACTCCCCTTCACTGGTTGGCAGACATGTCATACGACACTCCCGACTCATAAGTACATCATGATTGTTTATAAAATAGTCGAGCAATTGCGCTTTGAATTAGTGCGAAAAAATACCGGAGCTAATGTGAGCGTGAGCCATTTGATTACAGCGGTATTGTGAACATCAACAAGTCTTTGCGTTAGATTATCGTCAAATGGCATCTAAAAAGTTTACCTGTAATGTAGTGCCAATTCGCCCCTAGATGTTCTGTCACTCTTTCTCTCTGATGATTTCTGGAATGTGACAGTTGTCCTCATTGAGAGACATGCCACAGAGACTCACTGAGTGCCACTTCATCTACAGGGCTGATGATCACCCAGATTGTGTTGTCTGTTCTGATCGGACCCACCCTAAAGGCCGCCATCAGACAAAATACAGATGTAGACAGTGTGCGGTGGGTCTTTGTGTTGTGCCTTGCAATGAGAGGTACCCCATGAAATGTTACAAGAAGTGTAACCTGGAACGAATAGGGATTCATTTTTTCTGGCTTTTACCTACTACATAAATTTGTTTCTTTCTGCCATTTATTAGTAATGATTTACAGAGTTGATTTACAAAATTTACTGTTTCCCTGACCTTTTAGTATTGTACAATATTGATATATAATATATAAAGTGTTCTTTTTGTGTGTCCATGTCATTTTTGTGTGTGTCTTTGTCAGCTCAAAAAAAAACCCAACCAAAAAACAAAAACAACAAAAAGGAAAAAAAAAAACTAACATTGTCTTGTTTCGTCATCTCACTCATGATCTGTGCCTTGCCGTGGCGAGTGAGGTTTCAAAGTAACAGGTCTTGTCTTCTTGTATTTGTGTGTCATAAGAAAAAATACATATGTGCCCCATACATGGAATCTGAGTGGTAAATGGAAAGTCTCCAGCCTACTGCTAAATTCGGTTTGTTTCTGCCATTTATTATAAATTATTTCCACAGTTTGTTTACTATTTACCTGAGCATTCAGTATTGTGCAGTATAGCATACACAAGGTGTGAGGCATTTTGGTGGGGAAGAAATACTGCATTTTACCATTCAAACTTTGAAATTTCAGGAAAATTCGATAATCCAAGATGGCCACCTATGTATGACGTCATGGTGACGTCATTACTTACCAATTAGATGGGGAGATTTAATCCCTACATAAACTTATTTCTCTAATTTAATCCCTACATAAAAATATTTCTTTAATTTACAGAAAGTCTCTATCTCTTATCACTTTTAAGTTATAGCATTTTGAAGTTAAGATGACAAAATCGAAGGTTTTAGGAAAAAACCTCTAGCGCCTTAAGGGTTAATAAGTATGGAATTTTAAAACACTGTTTTCCAGACCTTGAAAAGTCTTGAATTTTGTGTGAAAGTATAAAGTAATAAAGTATGGAAACAAAATGCATGGGAGAATTTTACAGCCCGGGACCATAGTGGAAATGCGCCATTAGAGTGGGAACCCTGTCAAACTTGTGAAGTCAAGAACGGGAGTTCAAACTTAGAAGGAGGCGAGGAAACGGAGTAAGCCCAAACAGCAGGGGGGTATTCCATCAAAGTCGCTAATGATGGCGGCGTTTAATTGTTTAAGCCTCATTTGAACTAACCTGAACTTTAAAATGCAGCTCAACCCATTCCACTAACACATTTCAGCCGTGCTTCATCAGAGTTAACTCCAACTAGAGTGCCTTTGGTGGGAGAGTGGCGACAACTCCATTCACTGCAATGGTAACAGTGTTTGGCAGCAATGGCGGTGTATGGAGCTCCTCAAAAGTTCCGGGAAGTAAGCATAAACTAGCGACACTCAATGTAATTCAATGGGGCACATTAATGGAGCTACACTTTGTACAACAGTCATTTCCATGCCAGTTGTACATCAAAATCAAATTGTCACGAGTAGGAAATATGTTGACGGATTGTCACCGTCTAGACTAATAAATTTAGTGAATATGAACTTATAAAAGGTTTGGCCAACACACATGGATAATGATGACAGATGGTTAAGGTAGGTTAACTGTGCGTTCACACCAAAAACGACCAAAGCTGCAAAATCGCCAGAAGTAATTGACTTTGTATGGACAGTAAAAGCGACAAAAGCATCAAAAGCGACCAGTTGCAAAAGTTGAGCAACCTGAGCGACTAAAAAAAGTTAAAGACAGCTTAACTTTATGCAAATTAGCTATTATGTGTTTCGGCTGCAAAACACTGGTGACCAATTGAGATGTAGACGATCTTAGCTTGTTTGGCTCTCAGGGAACATACTGGGAAACTTCGTTCCTACTGCACTTTTGTTCAGCCGGTGTTGTATGACCCAACGCTTTTCGAGATCGTCACAAAAAGGCTATGATCTGTAGCCTATGTGGCACCCAACATAGTAGCCCAATCGAAATCCCTTCCCCTGCACTTGCAATGTTTTTTGTTTTATATTCAAAGTAGAATGAGTTCACATTACGATTTGCAGATCACTAAATGCCATTTAGCAATACCAGTACCTTCAACACTTGACGTGATTTTGTTCTTGGTTGTAATTTCAATTACGTCAAGACCCTCTTCGACAGGACAATTTGCTACTGAAACACTAGTTACAAGCGAAGCTGGTGTTCAACCATGCGTTTTGTACTGTTTGTACAACGGCTCCTTTAAATGGGTAAGCAAAATCGAAAGTTTGAATCCGCTTTTGGTGTGAACAACGTTGTCATGTTTAAATGTTATATGCATTTTATTTGTCATAGGAATAGGTTATACATATTTTATTCATCATTTTATACATTTATACAATTGTTGACAAGAAAAATGCCGTTTACAGAAGTAGGCTAGATAAATAAGTTAGCAGAACCTTTATTTCCCACGGATTTGAATCTAAATATTATTTATTGAACATTTTCCTGTAAGAACAGTTGTTACGTTGTGAGCCCAGTCACTTAACAAAACACTGTTTCATCGCCTGTTGGTTTTATTGACTTTATATAAAGTCAGTGGTTGGTAAGTCTCTGTAAGATTAAGTAGGAGTAAGATAAAGTAAAAAAAAAAAACAGGCAATATTACGATCTACATTGCTGTTGATGGCTACATGTTTAGTAAACTTAACATGGTCTGAATTAATTATTTATATATAATTATTTATTTCAAATTAATAAACTGTACAAATGTGGCGAAGCAAAGCCCATGACCTTGACCATATTTACAGATTGTCGTAGATTTCCTATTGATTTGAATCGCCCTCCAAGCAGTAAGTGGAACTTTTTTAGGGCTACATGGACCATGTGACGATAAGCGCTCGGTCTTCCGGTGGCGCCACTCTCCCACTAAAGGCACTCTAACTCCAACCAGGCTTATCTAACCTTGTCTTACGCGCTTGCACCTTGTACATAGAAAGCCCAGAACAGACGAAAGTTGAAAACGCGATCATGTAATTCATGTCGAATATGGACAGTAAAAGAAGGGTTTAAAGCTGAAACAAAAAGTTATTCAAAGACTACACAAGTGTTATTACAAGTAAAGGAAATACTTTTGCGATCGCCAATTCAAAAAATGTCACGTGGCAAACTTGGTCAGGCAAATTGACAAGTTTAAGATTTGATGCAAGGTGTGGTAACTTGCTGGTGGGGGAGAGGATAAGGTACAGTTCTCGACTCGAGAGGCCCATGTTCGAGGCTATGCGTCGGCCCCAGATGAAAGTAGTGGAATATGGAAGTTTTCCTCTTGTGAAAATGCAGATTTTTTAAAGGAAAGGTGTACTGCAAATTTTTGGTTGATAGTCACATAAGGTCATTTTCTGAGCCAAGTAATGTGTGCAAGAAGAGATATAAAAAAGGTGTCAAAACTTAGAGATAAGGTTCAGATGTAGGCCTATGTCAATTGTAGCTGACCTATTTTAGGCTTAGCTGATCTGTACCAGTCCATGATGATATGAATAATGATGGGCTAAACTTCACACACATGTAATGCTGCAAATGCAAGCTATAGGTTATTTGGTGAAAATGAAAGATAATAACCACGGTTTTCCCTCTTCATAACATGACTAGTCTTCACATCATGTGAGCCTCTTACCCAGGACTCTTGCATGACATTCTCATGACAAGACCACTACACCATGCCACCTACACCATCTGCGGAAAAATGCAGTAATATTTCAAGAGGTCCTCACGACAACAACTTTTTAAATATAATTGTAATTTTTGGAAATTCAACTGAACTAAACAAACTAAAAATAAGTTTGTTGCAGGATATAAGATTGTTGATCCAAACAATTTAACAGTCACCATTTCTCATCTCCTTTACAAAATAGGCTATACAGCCATAAATTCCAAACGTATTAGTTTAAAACATAAATTAGTTTTGCGCTAGCTCCATTTTTATTTTTTTGATTCATATTCCGTTTGGATGTAGAAATGCATTGTGTGGCCTCAGCTGTGGCGCAACTGGCTGGGGCACCTGCATCGTACGCTGGCAACCCGGGTTCGATTCCCGCCCCGTGGTCCTTTCCGGATCCCATCCCTGCTCTCTCTCCCATTCACTTCCTGTCTCCACAAGGCAAAAATGCCAAAAAAATACTTAAAAAAAAGAATTGCATTGTGGGGCAGAATGGTCCTTAGCACAGCAGAAGTCGCTGAATCAAGAAAACATCCAGAATTTTGTGTGTTCTTGAGTTTATGCAGAGCTCGTTTACGGAGAGCCGGTCCACTCTCTATTAACTCCATTGTACCGGATTGTGCCTGCAATCTGTTGAAATTCTGCTAGTTTTGCTGTTTAGCAAGTGAAAAATATATTGTGGTCTATGGAGCTAAGAGGCTAAAAGTCATTGTTGTCACAGTTGACAACTTAATTTTTTAATGTACGTTGTGGTAGTAGCTACCTGAGTATAGATTTATAGAGTATAGAAATAAGTCACTCATGTCCTTTCTGCTTTTCATAGGATGGGCCACTTTCCGCGTAACATGCTAGCATTTAGCTCATTCAGCACTTGCTCGGGATTGCCCCCTCGTTGCTGTACCACCTGGAAGGATTCTGAGAGTGCTCGTTCTCCCCCTATTAAACATTCTCTGGTTTATGCAAACTTGTGGCCGGAAGCCTGTAGTTTTTCTTGTGAGGTTTTTCCCCTATGGGAAATACAAAGTCAATTTTGGAGCCCCGTCTCAAATAAGGTGTAAGCGGAAGCACATGAGTAAACAACCTCCGCATTTGATGGAGGATGTTAAAAAACATATGGACGACGGGTTTGTAAATTTGGAGTCTAATGTCAAAATAAATATGATGTTATTACAGATCTATACGTATCTGCCCCTGAATACATTATGAAAAACTCTTTAATACTTTAAAGAGGGCTTTAATACTCAAACCTGAGTGTTGTATTCAAACAAACACCAGCGAAAGGGGGATCTGAACTTAAACATATCAAACAACGGAAAACCAACTTGCAACAAGATGGGGTGGGAGTTAATGCATCTGTTGTCGATGTGTTGTTGAGGATGATTTCTGTTTGATCGATTTTGTTTAATTGCCTGTTATGAGCTTTAATTCATAAATTACTCTGAATAAATCGAAAGTCATAGATCTAGACAACATTGTCATGAAAATGGAGATTGCTAATCTTGAATGCCACATTCACAAGCACACAACACTTCTGCTTTACACAGCCACCAAAATGTCAGATGGAAAGATAGACACGTTAAGGCACCGAAGACAGGTGCAGGGCAAAGATGAGAATTCTTGCAGTTTAATGTAAGTACTTTCTCTTTATATTAACCTAATTTCTGTTTTTAGTAGCCTAACTCTTATCACCCTAATGGTTTAGATTGGGTCCTAAAATCAGTTCAACGAGGGATAAACTTGCAACCTTACCGAAGCTTCAGATGGCCCCGAAGATGCAACAGCGACTCTCCAGCCAATCTGTACCAAGGAAGGCGCCATATCTGCCATCCTTACCTATAGAAAAAAGTAATCCATAACTCATCAGTACTGTTTGATAGACTTGCATTTTGACAGGCGATTTGGTATTTTACCATGTTTAATATCTATTACAACATAACACATCATTTGTCCTTAATTGAGAAATTGAATTAAATCCAAAAGTTGGCTGAAATTACGTTCATATGTTAAATTATAGATGGTCTTGGACCCACTGGCAGAGTCAACTTGGAGCCTTTGAGACCAAAGAGAGCTTCTTCCTCCTCATATGGAGCAACATGGGATTCCGTTGTCATTAGTAACTACAAAGGGGTGAGAGTGAATGGTGCCTGCTTTGATATCACAGGTAAAAGTCACTGCTAAAGGTTCTATGTTTTTTTGTTTGTTATATTAAAGGTGCTCTATGAGATGTTGCAGGATTTAGCACAGTTTTATTTTTTATCTCAAATCGTAGGCATCTCCTCTTAATCGGCTAGCTTTCTGCCCCCTGAATACACTATGAAAAACCCGGTCTCGAACAACAAACACAAAAATTCTGTTCATCATGTTGCCTTGTTTTTTTTTTTGAAGTTGTCATAGCTTTTTATTTATTTTTTTTACAATGTAATCTTCTTATTAATAAGCGGGTGTTAGCTCAAACTTTAGCATAGCCCGCTGACATTTCGATAGCTATTTTATTTTAAAAATTAAATCAGATTGTTACACATCACTGACATTTACCTTACTGAAAGGCACGATGCACTCCATACATGTCACAAGGCACTCCAAACAGCTCATGCCTGCACACAGCCACCTGCACGCCTCTATCCATCCTGGGGCTGGGAAGAGGGTAGTCAGAAAAGGGGGAAACGGCATTATTAAATTGATACTTGGAAATTCATCTACCGTATTTCCTTAAATTATGGCCTGGCCTAATTTATAACTGGTTTTGGTTTAATGGCCGGGGGTGTAGCTGATGCGTGCATATAAAAGCCAGGCCAAAAAATGAAGACATTTGGTAAATGCATGAAAGAAACACAATGTTTATCCCAGATGAAAAATAAACTAGTCAATAATATTTAAATTGAATTCCAAATTGAAACGGTGCTGTTTTCAATGTGTTTGGCTGTATGCAGACACATTGTGGCGAGTGAAAAGTTGTAATAACACACAAGTTATTATTCAGCATTCAGGCAGGTTCAACGGAGATGACGCAGACAACGTTAGCAGAAACTATGGCGCTCAGAAGAAAAATGTGATATTAGGCTAAATAATGGATATGATATGAAAGTCATTTAAAGTAGCTGGAATGCCACTGAAACTTGATGAAGTGAAGACGCATTCTTTACTTCTGAGTTGGGCAGCTCTGCACTTCTGGAAAGGACATGCTCGCGCACATCCGATGGGGAGTTGGTACCAAGCAATTTAATAGACATTGCGTAATGTAATTGATACAATAATCAAAAATCATAGCCTGCATGTAGCCTAACGTAATTGAGTAAATAAAGCCTCTGGTGTTCTGAAATGTTTTCATACCCAAAACATTTTCCTACCCAACGGAACTAACCATGTGCACAGCGCGTCATTTGCTATTAAACATACATAAAAATATGCTGCCTAAGTGTTTGTTGAATTTTGGTGATAAAACAAAGTTAGTAATACTTAAAATATTTTATATATCTAGAATTTCATATGTGTTTTAAAATGAAATCACATTGGTGCAACCCAGCCTTAGTATTGTTCTTTCATCTACTAGGTGCATAAGTAGAGTAAAGCAAGCACCTCATTTACACTGTTTTGAAATTAACTTTAGTTTGCAAAAACATGTCGGCTACCTATGTCTCTATTATATACGAAATCGTTATCACTGATCATCTTTGATTGTAAAACGTTACATGAAAAATCGCATCGTTTTCAGATCGTATAGCAATTTGGTAAAAAAATGAATGGTTATAAATTGACGTTACTGGTAGGAAAATATTTAGCGTAGAATAAATTTCAGAACACCGGCTATACATACTTAAGGAAATACAGTAACTTAAAAGTAGTATTTTGGCACACAGTCACCTCACAACATTGATAAGTTCTCGACGCGTTTCAATTAATTTGAGGCATATAAGTAGTGACAGGCGGATAGCAATTTCATTTTATTTTAACAACTGAATCAGGTTGTTATACATCACTGACCGGCGCGAGGCACTCCAAACAGCTCTCTCCCTCCATCTAAAATAATAAAAAGAAACTAGACTACATTTTCTTGTCAAAAACCGCAAGGTGGCCACCAACCCCCCCCCCCAAACAGCCCTCAAAGACCCTCCCACCAACCCTCCCTCTCCACCCCCCCAAACAGCCCTCCACAACCCACCCAACACACGCACACACACGTACACATACACACAAGCTTTTCTCCTATTCATTCCAAGGGAGATCCCCCACGCCACCCCAATGCCCCCGCAACACACCCCACACCCCCCCCCCCCCTCCACCCCCTAAAAAAAACCCTCAGCACCCCCTCAAAACCCCCTCTCTACCACCCAACACCCCCCCCCCCCC